>JAVYIG010007218.1:30000-105386 GCA_035222895.1 Strongylocentrotus droebachiensis | reverse complement strand
GAAGAAGATTTATTGATTCATGAATATTTACGCCAAATTCAAGTTGCATTAAACAAAATTAAATCAATGGAAGCAGAATATGCAGAACGAGATTTGATACAAAAATGAGATTTCATACAAAAAATTACAAGTGCAAAGCTATGCTTACTTAAAATGAACGACATTGCAAGATAATTGGGAGGCTTACCATAAATGAATGACTACCCAGGTCGTAACGTGTCCATAATCATTGCGTCTTTGCGACATACTGGTTATATAGTTCAGAATCTGGCCGATTTAATTTTGAGCTTCACCACACCGTACCAATGCAAATATTCATATATTCAAATATTATTATGCAGCGCTAGGATGGCTAGGCCAGGTTAGGTTTTTAAATGTTGCGGTCCGGGGAGGGGGCGTGAGAGAATTTGTCGCCCATGGCTTGGAAAGTTGGCATAGCTCAGTAGTAGATTGTATGCATCTAATAATGTTTTAATCTACTTTTGTTTAGATTTTCTTTTCATTTGAATTTGATTGGTTTCATTATTTCATAGTAGGTCTACCAGTTTGAGTATTTATGGGTGGAGTTGGCTGTTACACAACTCTGCAAGATGTCTACTGAAGAGAATACATCTGCATCTTACACAAGACTAGTGGCAGATGACGATGTCGAAGATTTTGACGATGAAGGGAGAGTTGATGAAACAAGTAAGTTTCATACTTTCCTTATTCTTTAAATGCATCAGTAAATAGTGTGTTAAGACTCTGTACATGTGTGATTCTCTTACAGTAATAAAATATTCTATAAGTATAATCCACAGTACCATAATATACATGTTTGATATGTACACCATACTCAACTCGTCCAATATAGAGTAGTTTTGTAATATTCATGTATATTAACATGTTCAATATTCTTTAAATTGCATAGATATGAATTTGATTAAATGACTTAACTGTCTTCAGTGTATACAGGCAGCAATCATTTTAAACCTGATGCTTGTATTTGTATTGTAATAATCAGTGATACTAATATTCTACTCTGATTTAAAATATATACCAGTAGATTTACAGAAAGTAGAAATTAAATGGCCTGTAGATTTTGTGAGGAGCGTACACCACATCATCATATTATTGCATGGAACTACAAGTAGATACATGTAATAAACTTGCATCTCTGCATGCATTTGGCTGCGCTTTACGAAATCTCACTCCTTCTGTATTCTGTTCTGTAAAGCACATAGAGACATGCAATTGTGTCTTGTACATCCTGTTATGTGCTATTCAACTTTTTAAATTATTATTGTTGTTATTATTTAGTTCATCTTTTCTTTAACTTGCTTTATATCCATTTTCTTTTTTGCTAGCTTTTCTTATTTTGTCCATTGAAAAAAAAAATCAGATTGCCAATATGGATGTTTAAATTAGACCAAGATACTCTTTTGATAAAGACCCATACTAGGTTCAGTTTTCTCTCTCTCATGCAATCCATTATATATTTTTGTCATGGTTTCATCATTACTTATTGAGTACTTCTATGTACATGTATGTGTGTATTTTATGATATTGCTCTGCAGGTTTACTTGTATACCATAGCACAGGAAGCGGAGACTTCAACAAAAATGAAAAGGGCATGTATTTATTACTCTTCTCCAATCTTACTGCAATAATCTTGATGCACATATGTAGTTTCTTCTTAGCTTTCTCTTTTTGAAATTTCTGCTCAGTATTCACCAGATTTTTTGGGCCTGAGATTTTTTTTCCAGATTCATCCACCATAGTAGACAGGGAGACAGAAACAGTGCAATATGGTCTCATTAGTCACTGCATTTTAATTATGATCATTGAAGCTGGTGAAGGTCTCATTAACTCATTTACATAAAGAAAATACAATATCAAGCTGCCTTTATACTATTCGGATAAAAATGGATGAATAAATCAATTTTTCAATGAAAGTTGAAGATTTTTGTCTCGCCTGCGTAGCAAAAAGCGAGACATAGGCGCCGCTTTTCCGGTGACGGCGGCGACGGCGACGGCGACGGCGACGGCGTCAACATCAAAAACTTAACCTAAGGTTAAGTTTTTGAATTTTTGGTATAATTTTTAAAGTATAAGTTCTTAGTCAATAAAACTTTGACTATAGGGTAATCAAGTATCCCCAATCATGTGAGTAGAATTTCAGATCACAAAGCCAAGGTCAAAGGTCATTTCAGGTCAACAGACTTGGACTATGTTGTAGCATCATCATCGAAAACTTAACCTGAGGTTAAGTTTTTGAATTTTTGATATAATTTTGAAAGTATAAGTTCTTAGTCAATGAAACTTGGACTATAGGGTTATCAAGTCTCCCCAATCATGTGAGTAGAATTTCAGGTCACTAAGTTAAGGTCAAAGGCCATTTAAGGTCAACAAACTTAGACTTTGTTGTGGCATCAAATTAAGATTTTCAAAATGCTTCTTCTTCGTTATTTTTCAACCGATTTTGATTCTGATTGTTTCATATGATAGGGCTAGGAGGGATTTAAAATTTCTACACAGAATCATGAAATTCATTATCTATGCTAATTTATGCAAATTTATTCGAAATCACAAAAAAGGCTTCTTCTCCTTCATTTCTCGACCGATTTTGATTTGGTTTGCTTTATATCGTAGAGCTAACTTTGGTACACTAAACTTGTACACAGAATTTTGAAATTGTTCTCCATTAATTAATTATGGTAATTTATGCAAATTTATTCCAAAAATAACAAAAATTGCTTCTTTTCCCTCATTTCTTGACCGATTTTGCCTTATCTGGTAGAGCTAAATTTGGAACAATAAACTTCTACACAGAATTGTGAGATTTTGCTCCATTGATTATTTATGGTACTTTATGCAAATGAAATGAAATTATGTCCCTTCCAGGGCATCAAATTTCTATTTTTTGACCAGTTCAAAAGTGTACCACATAAAATTTACGATAGTTGTTGTTGTGAGATGCAGATGAGCGCTACGTCATTGACGTTCTGGTTTATCATATTGAATTGCGTTATGCAGGCGAGACCGCCGAGAGCGTTTCCCTTGTTATACCAGAACCTATTGATGATTGAGCTCATAGAATCAGACAAATACAGGAGTGACAACTTTTTGGTTACCAAAAACTGACAACTTACAGAAAAGATCAGTCTCTCCACTTAATTACAGTAACATGCAAAACCAGTATATAATGATCAGTTATCATTACTGTATTATTGATGTGAGTGGAGAATCTTTTTGTTAAGGGTCTTTATGGTAACCATATGTTGTCATTTTGGCTTTTAAAGCAAAGTTTCATATGAACATCTGAATCTCAAAGTTTTCTTTGATGTTTCGTGAAAAGGGAGTTCTTGCTCAAGTCCACTTGAATCATCATACTTTCATAAACGCCAATTGTATGCACTTACATTGATTTCATAGACTCATTATCTCATCCTTTTGGTGATACCTTTTACTGCTTTACCCTTACTTTTACTAATTTTCATAATTGTAAGTTTGCATCTTTTCACAATTTCCCAGCACAATTTGTACATGTAAGTATTATTCACTTGTGCATTGTACAAATATTGTACAACACTGTTAGATGATACATCCTACCTCATGTTTTGTGTCTCGATCTCTTCTTTTTACTGAGTTGTCAAATCATGGTTTATATTTTGTAATTTAATTCTGAAGGTAATAGGATGATAACATAACAAAAAAAAAAATGCTCAACTTGACACAGTACACTTACACACAATATTGCTCCATGGAAATCAAAATTGCTGTCATGATTCCAACTTTTTTATTTTATTTATCAAACTTTATCTTTTCAAAGATATAGGCTTACATACTGCCAGAAGAAATTTTAAGAAAAAAAAGCAGAAAACAAAACAAAACAAACAAACAGAGACAAGCACACAAAACATTTTTAAAGAGCATTCATCTTTGAATTAATGGGGTTTTTACTTCTCCTTTTTGACAAGCTTTCCAGTTTCTCTCTCTACACTTTATAATTGAAAATATTTAGAGAGCTACATGTACATGTACATGCATCATTTGACCTCGAGTTGGATATTACATGTATAATTAGGCATCTAACTGTATACACAATGATAACAGATTGTTTATCTAAAGGCCTACTATGTATACTATGATCATATGAATTCATATTGTACAGACCATAGGCTAGGGTTGGAAACTCATAAAGGTATTCGTAGTGGTAGTTGTAGTGGTCAATGTACATGTTCCGGTAGATCACTTCCTAAAGTACACATACTTGTAAATTAGACAAGGTCAATACACTTTCGGGTAATGAAGCTGTGATTCAGATTTTTCTCTTTATCAGTCTGAATGATGTTTATCAATTCAGAAATTAGATTTGGAATATGGAAAGGTACTGAAAAAGGATGTATATTTTTGGGGGTTTAATCCTTTGCATACAAGTACATACTAAACTTTGTAAAAACACATTTTTTAATATCATATATGATGAATTAATATGTATCTGGTACATATACATATGATAGGAAATTTCACAATTTGTTTAGATTTGCAAATCCATAAAGCTCTAAATGTGTATCTTGACCTTGTATGTAATTACTCCATATTTTCCCCAAGTTTTATTTGCTTCCTACATGTACATGTAGTTCCTATACCGTATCTAATTTCAACATACCAGTACTCTTTGTTTCAGTCTGAAACATAAGTGTTTGATACATGTACATAGTTAAACATTGTACATTATTGCAGTTGCTCTTTTTAGTGTCTACAAACATGTATTAACTTTTTTTTATTCATTTCCTTATCTGTTTCCACTTTTTAAACATGGACTGCTGGTTCTTGTAGGTTGTTTTTTCAACAAAATTTGTGGTAGCCTCCCATAGCCATGTGCCTCTTCCCTATTACCATTCATCATTTTCTCTCTATCTTGAGATTTAGTGTTCACATTTTTCGAAGCACATCACAGTGATTTTTATCTCATTCTAAGTTTTTTTCTTGATTCTCCTGCATTTATGTTATTAATGACTGTATTTTGTTAATTGGGAATACACAATTAGATATTATATTATTAGCAAGAAAATAATAAAACTTCAAATGAAAATATAAATATGTACATCTACCTGCTTTTGTTACGTTGTTGGAATAGGTCACAAAAACAACTAGATTGTACATTTTTGCTGGAAAAATAGAAGGCAGAATTGGATTTTAAGCAGATTTCCCAAACTGCATGTTTTCTATAGAGGGTACAAGCAGCCATCTTGGAGGACAAAACGATAGCAAACCCATGCACTAGACCATGAAAAAAATTAATTTTCATAGTCTGATGCACAGGTATTTATTGTTTGTCCTCCAATACGGCTGCTTGTGGGAACCCCTATAAATGCATCTACTATACATGGAACATAAAATGATGGAATCCATGTCTATGCTTGAATTTATGATTACAGTTCTGTACAAAATCATCTGGGTAGAATGAATCATTCAGATGCAACCTAGTTATGTTCACTTTCCCTCTCCAATTTCTAACATATATAGAGATATTTATTAGAGAACTGGACATTTAGAATAATATTGAAATATTGTAATGTTTTGTTTGTTTCCTTTATTTTTCAGATTCAACAAACGGTGTTGGGGCAAGTTACAGTGAAGCTGTTGAAGCATCAGGTAAATTTATTTATTTTCATTTTGAGTTAAAACAATTTAAAAACAAGTTGTAAAAGAAATTCAGCTCAGGCCACAAAATATTTGAATGAATGAATAGATAGATAGATGGATTAATAAATAGATAATGATTAAGTAAATATATAAATAAATAAATAAATAAATGAATTCATAAATGAATATATAAATAAATAAGTAATTAATTGAATGATTATTGAATATACAAAAAAATGAATGAATGAAGGAATGAATAAACTAAATATATAAATGAATAAATAAGTGATTGAAAATATAATGGCTCAATCATTTGTATTTTTTCAAAGAATTGATGCAGGTACATGTAGAATAAACATTTGCAATAACATGACTGTATGATGCTTCTTGTTTGGATAGGCTTTGGAAAATTCCATGCTCTCCTACTGATAGTTTGTGGATGGGCTAACATGAGTGATGCAGTAGAGATCCTTAGTGTATCCTTCCTTCTACCTGATGCCTCTTTAGACATGAATATCAGCAGTGTTGAGAAAGGACTTCTCACATCTATCATCTTTGTAGGTGAGTACATACAACCTCACGTTTTTGCCTGGACATTGTTTCACGAAACCACCATAAGTACAAGTTCATCGACATCCCATTGAAACACTTATATTCAATACACACGTTTCAATAGGTTGTCAGGGAACTTGCACTTATGACGGTTTTGTGAAATGTTGTCCTGGTGAGGATTTGACATGATTTAGATGCTAACACTCAATGCTCTTGTTTTAATGCTATTTATTTAATGCTAGTTATTCCCCAAAAGTTGATCCCCCCAACAAACAAAAACACAAATAATCCCTAATTCCCCTCACTGTTTTTTTATATTAATTATGGGGGGAGGGGGGGAGGAAGGTAATAGAAGATACAGGAACATGACAATTTGATGATATGACTCCCTTCCACACTCTCTCACTAATCAATGATCTTGTGAATTTGTATTTAATCAAGTAGGACCTGTACTACTCCTAAAATGAAACCAGTGTCTCCTCACTGTTTGGACCAATGCTGTATTCCTTCAAAATCAACAATAAACTTTTGATTTCTCAAATAATGCACCTTAATCTGAAAACTTTCAATGTGAAATCTTTGTAGGTATGTTAGTAGGAGGCTACCTGTGGGGATCCTTAGCAGATATCCGGGGACGACGTCAGATCCTCATCTACTCCTTGTCCTGCAATGCTTTCTTTGGTGCTGCCTCAAGCGTCTGTCAAAACTTCTGGCTCTTCCTCTTTATGAGATTCCTTAGTGGTGTAGGGTGAGATATTTTAGTGCGACTAACTTGACATTGGCAATATCAATACTACTTGTCATTAATTGTCATAAAAATAACCCAGTGAGTTAACCCTGTATGTTGTAACCTTGAGTGGTAGTTGATGCTCTTCGGTCTGTTTGGAGCCAGAAGGGCATTAAGTCTATGTAATATGACGTGAGTTAGCACCTTTATGACTTCAAATTGATGATTAAATTCATTTATTCAGTTTAGTGAGATAATAAGTTCCTGTATTTTCCTGGCTTTTGCTGTTTCAATTCTATCTAGCTTATACTGACTAATTGCTTATAATATGTATTTGTAGTGAAATCATAGTGCAAGGACATTGTTGTGTTAATGATTATTATCTATGAAAAATGAAAGGGATCATTTATAACTTCATGTACATTCACCTTACATCAAATACATGATATGTATGCTGCGTAGGTATAGACTAAGTATGATGAATAAATCACATTATTGAAATCTGAAATTTGGTTGAGTTCTTAGTCAGGAGCTGAATTTTCAGCTTATTTTTAACAAATTTTTATCCTCCTTCTGAGGGGTGTTTCACAAAGCCTTTTTTCAATGACAAATGACAAAAACCAGGTACAAATCTGCTGATAACCAATCAGAAGCAAGGATTTCAGTAGCTTAATAACAACAACTGTCATTTGTCACTGATGACAAGTTTTGTGAAACGGGTTCCTGATCTGTATCATACATGGATTTTTGCTATCAATCAGAGTTGGCGGATCAATCCCAGTCATCTTCTCCTACTTTGGTGAATTCCAACCAAACAACCATCGAGGAAAGATGATCAGCGCCCTCTCTACCTTTTGGATGGCTGGCAATATATTGACTGCTGGCCTCGCTTGGGCTATCATACCCAGGGAACACTTGGGCTACCACAACCCGGATGGCTTTAGCTACGAGAGCTGGAGAATCTTTGTGGCTATTTGTTGCATACCTGCCGCATCATCGGTCCTAACATTCCTCTTCATGCCTGAGAGCCCAAAGTTTTTGCTTGAGGTAAAGATTATCGACTGCCAATGTTTTATTAGTCAGTTTTCTTTAGACGATCATGTGCTTTGTTCATATTCATGATCATGAAAAAGAATTTTAATCTATCATGTGCAGAAAATTAAGTCCCACAAAAAAAATCTCTTCTATTAATATCTTTTGTAAGTTCTATAGCTTGTGATATAAATTTAAACAGAAATTTGTCTTTAAAAAATAGCATTGTTCCCTTTTTCATCCCTGTTTTTATTCAGATATATTTGAGTTATATTCTACTACATGTATTGAATAAAAACAATTATTTTACATAATTCTATGGATTATTCTTACCAGTACAGGGGACATTGGACAAAATTCAAGTAATAAATGAGAAACACCTGTACCAAAGCACATACATGTGAAGGAAAACATTTCAAATATCTAGAGCCTTTGAATAGCATTATACTACTTATTGGTTCTGATAAGATGGGATTGAAATGCTAGGTTAAAGATGAAGACCAGTTATGGTCATGTGATTGCATCGTGAAAGAAACGTTGTGGAATCAATCCGAAAAGGTTGATCATCTAGCATATAAGTATTGGTGTGTAAGGCAAGGTTCTGGAATCATCAAAATGATAAGAAATTTGGCCCAGTAAAGATTTATATGGGACTACGCACACGTGCGCAACACGTACGTTATATCTACCAGGTCCAAATAGATATAATAATTTACCAAATATATCGATTAGTAGACGGTTTCTCACAAAATTTGTATGATCACGTATTAGAACATATTCTTTCACATGATTGGTAATAAGAGCTTCCATTTCATTTTTTGAGAGGGGGGCGTTTCCAAAACTGGTCTTTACCTTTAAAGAAGACAACAAAAAATTGAGAAAAAGATTTGTGCATCTACTTGAAAAATAAGTGATGTACTATAGTTGTTGCTCTTTTTCTCTCACATAAAATTTCTCTTCTCCCTTTATAAATAATAATAATGATATACAGTAGGCTTACAGTTGCGCCATGTGAGAGAGAGAGAGGGGGGGTGGATTGGGGAGTCCTAAAAAGGACTGTCAGTAATCTTTCTTTCTTGAGTGTGTGTGTAGTCCTGAAAGGACTGTTGGTAGTCTTGAAAGAGACTGTTGGTAATCTTTCTTGAGCTTATAGTTCTAAGGAGAACTATAGCGCCGGTTGGAGAGGATGGGTAGTGGGAGTGGCTCAACGTTTTGAATAGTTTGACTATCCGTCGTAAGCCTACTGTATATCTACATCACAATGCAAGCCGATACTTATAAGAAGCTTCTAATAATGTGTTAAATTATTTTCGTCCTCATTAACTTCTCATGTATATACTTTCTTATGTTTAATGTATTTACCTTGTTAGGCGCCTTGAGCATCTCTAGGGGTGGATATGTGCGCATTATAAATGTTGTTATTATTATTATTATTATTATTAATAATAATAATAATGTGTGTTCACTTGTATGATTCCACAGCAAGGAAATGAGGAGAAATCCCTTGATATCATGAAGAAGATCTACTCTTGGAATCATAAGGGTGTCAAAGCCAGTGATTATCCGGTAAGCTTATCAGCTTTTTATATTTGCATGATGTCATGTGATAAATCAGATATGTCATCTTTATACTCTATTACCTGGATCAGTTAGATCTTACACTTTAGATTGTCCAGTGATTGTTTGTAATATGGAGACTTGATTTAACATCCAAAAGAGGGCACTTTGTCCTATTACATATTACAGTTGAATTTACTTTCATGTTAAATTGACTCTTGTTCTGGCTACTTTGTATTTGTCCCCTAAATTTGAGCAGAAAATGGAATTTATTATTCTGACATACATTTTTTAAATAATGTCCTTTTTTAGATGAAATTATGTACACATATGTATGAGTAGTTACTATAAAAAGAAACAGGTTATTTTTTGTTTATTTGTTTTAAAAAAATGTTTTTCTAGTATCTCCCAACGCAATGATTATGTATGTCTTGAACAATCAGAATTTGCTTTTTCCTTCCAAGAATTCAGATGCACAAAGCTAGCATAGAGGTAGCCTGTCAATAAAACTTGGTCATGTACATTTTAACGAGTATCATTTCGTTCTGATACAGTGTCAGCCTATTTATTGCGTTTGGCTTCTGGTTTATTTCAGATTGATTATCTGGTACCATCAAGCAAGGACAAGCAACACACAGCGGATGGTAGGAAGATGACCCTGTGGATGCAGTTTGGCGCCCTCTTCATGGCCACCAAGCAACTTTTTAAGCGCCCTTTGACAGGAATCACAATAGCCATGCTTGTCATAATATTCAATCTTTCCTTTGGGTAAGCATTTTTTTAAAGTAATTACCAGGAATAGGCCCTTCCGCATCTCCTTTCATACATGTAAGCCCCAACAAAATGTCATCATAGTAGCTTGACTACCAAGTACACATTCAGAAGTCATGCTTTCTGGTACTTCTTGTTCTTGTCTAATTATTAGCTACAAATCAACTTCATACGATCAATTAAACTTTATAGTTACGCTTATTAGTTATTATCAACTCTCGACAATAATAGTATTCATATTCATAATTATAGCTCAACAAAAGCAAAACAATCAAATCGCATTCTTGTGTTTCTTTTTTTTTTTTTTTTTTTTACACAAGTATACAATAGTATCAAAATAGTACTAGCTCATGGTAGATAACTTTATATGTCTTTTTCCATTCCAGATATTACGGTTTGTTCATGTGGTTTCCTGAGCTGTTCAAGAGAGTAGAGAATGGTGGTTCGGCATGCAGTTATTTTAATGAATCAGCTGTAACCAATTCAACTGTACCAAGTGATCGAATCTATGTGGATGGTTTCTACACATCCCTCTCCAATCTACCTGGGAATCTATTGACCATTTTTCTCATGGATAAATTGAGTAGAAAGTTTCTAATAAGTAAGTAGCAATTATAGAAATATCAAACTATCCATGTACACTGAAAGAAGTATTCCTATTTTAGCTTTAAGAAAATCTTTTAACGTCACCATCCGAAAGACTTCACTCAATTTCAAACCTGCGTTCTCGGCTGAATCAGCTTGTAACTTCTATTGTTAGCTGGATTACAGGCGCACGCCACAACACCTAGTTTGCCTTGGTGCAGGCCTTTTCACTTTTTCCTCTGCCAGACATGACGTTTTGATGAGTTGAGAGTAAATCGAAAGCGCAGTTCAAAACGTTACAATGTTTGATGGCTTGATTGCCCCCCCCCCTCTTTTTAAACCCAGTGTACCATTCTTTGCTCATACAAAACGAAATTGTGTGTCAGAGATGATGTGGAATTGTGCCCCCCCCCCCCCCCCCCCTCCTCCCACCACCCCCTTTACATAATTCATCATCTGACCCTGCTAATTGCATTCTGAAAATGTGTTAAAGCAACACTGCAAAGTAACAAAGGCTTAAAATTCTGAAACGAGGTATTGGGATTATTGTATTAAAATACACTTCATTTATTTGTTATGTTAAAGGAGTTAACTGGTACAAAATGTATTTAGTTACTCTAAATTCATTTGTAGAACTGGGACTTGCAACATAAATATGTGACTTCCTATACAATTTGTCTATGTTCGGTTTGTTGGTTTGTTTATTGGTTTGTTTTTTCTTACTTTTGTTTCATGTTGTTATATGTAGTTTGGATTAAAACTCTGTAAGTGCTGCTTTAAAGTATGTGATGCAAGGGCATGTAGTAAATTACCCTCATATATTGATATACCAAGCATGCTTACATCAATCATTTCATTTATTTTCTTCTTGTATTTAAATCTCAGCTACCAGTATGATTGTCTCTGGCATCAGTGTGTTCTTCATATGGTTCCTAAAAACAAGAATCCAGGTACTCATAATGTCTTGCGTGTTTGGCGCCATCTCTGTCATAACATGGAACACTCTCAACGTGGTCGGAGTTGAGCTCTATCCCACCAGCTGCAGGTGGGTTGTCTTTAAGCGCTCTCAGTTTCTAATGAATGGGACAAGAAAATGGCAAATAATGGAGGAAGGGGGGGGGCAATGTGAATGAATCTGTACCATCCTAGGTGCACTTTATTATCTGAGCTGACTTCAAACATATCCTTTCCATTTCCTGAAATAAGATTGTGTTATGTTCATGTCTATGTAGCCAATGGTCTGCTATTGAATGTGTTTAGATATGTAACAGTATTGCGATAAAGCTGATAAATCTTTCATTCAGATCAAGATTTCCTCAAGGATAATCAGGGTTTGACCTTGATAATGTTTGTTTTTATGAAGAAATACAATTCTTGTATTTTCTGGAGATAAGTTTATAAGGTTTGTTTTAAGAATGAATCATGTTTGAATGCAGATGCTTGGTCTTCTATAACTGCTGTTGGGTATAAATTCTGAAATTGCAAACAACAGCCAGTTCAGGTATCAACAGATACATTGTAGTTGTTGATGCTTTTTTTAAAGCCATTTATGCTAAAACATCAACGTACATATTTTTAAAAACAAACATAGATACCAATGTATTCATCATCTCTGTCTGCTTGTTTTTTTGTTTATCTTCTTTACAGGAGTACAGCATTGGGAGTCCAATCAGTGTTTAACCGAATGGGAGCCATATTAGGAAATCTCATGTTTGGTATTCTCATAGATCTGAACTGTTCCGTGCCTATGATTTTGATAGCAGTCTTGTTGGCTGTAGGTGGTCTAACGGCATTGACTTTACCAAACACCAGCAAAAAAGAACTCAAGTAGAACTCACTGGGGCCATCTTATATTTAGTGTTCTCATAGACTGCGCCATACTTAAGATTCTAAATGCTCTCTTGTTACATGTAGCTGTAGTTGGGCTAACATAATCGACTCTTCCAAACAAATTGCACAGGAAATGACAACAATTTTGTCCTGTAATATGCAAATCTTAGTAATTAACAAGGCAGTAATTTTGAGTACTAGAATACATGTGCTTCAAAGCCCAAAATGCTCATTTTTAGGGGTATTACACTGAATGAAAAGATGAAACATTTCCTCAATGGGAAAACTCTGAATTTTAGAATTGTCCAAAGAATATGTAGTACTAATTAATGATCAATGTTGTGGTGTGTGACCTGGCAGAGTGGCTCTTACTTTTTCTAGGGATTGGGAAGTACTTGAAATGATGATGATGATAAGTATAGTAGCTCAGGAAGTTAGTATTTAAAGGATAAAATATATATGAATATATTAGTTATATTATCAACTTTTTATACTTTGTTACTATTACTGCTCTGCATCTGTAGTTATAAGATTTTCTCATGCAATTGTTTATTTTGTAAATATTTATTACTTGCCAATATCTGAAATGGAGATCATGAGTGACTACCACTACCTACAGAGACAAAGGCCCATATTATTGAGAGCGGCCCAAGTTCAAACTAGTTTATTGAATCCACTTAGTTATTAAAATTCAAGTGTTGACCTCTAAGTTCTATACAAATTACTTAGATTATGTAACAGCAGGAATAAAGAAGAACCTAGGGTTTCCCTGATGAAGCCTTATTGGTCGAAAATTTGAAGTTATGAAGGTTTAACAGAATCATCTATTTATTTTCAATTTGCACTGAGGCAGACTACTAATTCTCTAATTAAACAATGATTCATTTAAGAAATAGTGAGGAGAAATTAATGCCATCATAAGTGTTTTTGTGTTTTGTGTTTAAGGTGAAGCAGAATACTAATTCTCAAATTGAACAATGATTCATTTAAGAAATAATAAGGAGAAAGTAATGTTTTAAGTATTTTCGTGTTTTGTGTTTAAGGTGAAGCAGAATACTAATTGTCTAATTAATCATTGATTCATTTAAGAAAGTAATGTCATGATAAGTGTTTTTGTTTTTATTTAATAACAGTATTATGGAGAATGGTAAATGAAGAAGAAGTTGACATTTAACACACAATAAATTTCTGGATGAAATATACGCACTTAAGTGAGGTTTAACCCTTGCTTGAAGTTTGGCAGCTTTTGAGAATATGGCTAAAAAAGTCTAGATGATGTATATTGTTATTTGAAAGGTTGATTTGATGAAATACATGGGACCATTATTGACTTTCATTTAAATAAAATTGATATTTTGATTACTTTTGTACATGAATATATATATATATATATATATATATATAATAATCATGTCTTTCAGGGTTTTTTTGGAAGAATATATATATGTATATAATAATCATGGCTTTAAGATTGTTTTGGATAAAGGAGAATCTAGTTAGATATTAAGGTAAAAAATATATTTGTGGAAATCTTCATGCATTAATTTTTGTTAGTTTGCTTCCTTTGCACCAATGTTTAAATATTTTTTTTATACAGAACTCCAGTCCATAATTTCTTAAAAAATGTATATGATTTTTTCAGGACGCAAAGATTTGTTTTTAGATGGCAGAATTATACATGTATAGATTTTTTTAAATGATTTTCTCTAAAAACTCTAGGAGAGCGGGCTTTCTATATAATGTCCAGATAAATGGCATATAAATCATACCTCTGGTGTATTATGGGTCATTATGCTAAATGTTACAGGTTCTTTACTATTTTTGTTTTCCTCAACCCAATTTTTTAATACATTTGAATCACAATGTTGGTAATTTGTATAACTTTTATATAATATATCTTTTTTTCCCCTTATGTTTTTGTCATCTAAGATAAATAGAACAGAGCAGTCTCATGACCTAAAAAGCACCTTAAGATTTTGAGTTATTAAATCAGTCAGACCAAGTGTGTAGGTTTCATTTGAAATACAATGTTATCCTTTGCAAATCCTTTTGCAAGTTTATATTTTTATATTAACATTCTTAAACTCATGCATTTATACAACTCTTGAGATATATTAATCCCTGAAATGTTACTTATCACTCTTGTTTGCAGATACTGTTGACATTTAAACAATGATTGTCTTAACATATTAACTCTGTGAGTTGCATCTAGATTCGGATGTCTGTACATTAAGTGTATTTGATAACAAAGATAAACTGATCAGAAATGTGCAATAAAATATAATGTTAATATAATAGTCTTTCTAGCATATTATAAGAACACTACTAGCGATGATTTTGACATTGATTTGTAAAATTGTGTAAACATGATAAGTATTATTTCTGAATGAAAATAATTACATAAATCAATCAAATCGTTTAATCATGGTTTATTATATAGAATCGACAGTGGTTTTCACTTTGGCTGTTTACAGCTATGAGATTCTTGAATAATTGAAGGCTCTTCTCTGAAAAGCCTATACGTGTAGCTGAAAATATTGTTATTCTACCATTTCCATTATCATTCAAGGGCATATAAATTCATCCAAGACCTTCATTAATGCATGGTCTGCATGATATATTACAAATATGACATTTTACCACAAATTGTGATTGATATTCCTATCATTTTTTGTATTTGTAAATTGTGCCTTAAATAATGTTGATGCATTTGAGACATTTTCATTACGTTTTTAACATTCTTTATGAATTATGGTTGGATGCAATGACATGCTGAATGTATGTGTATAAGTATATGATATACACTTACCATAAATGCAAACGTATATCTATTCAATGATACCTGTTTTATCTTCATTTGATTTGTGCATGCATGCGTGTGTGTGTTTATGTGTGGGTGAGAGAGAGAGAGAGAGAGAGAAACAGAGAGAAAGACAGACAGAGAGAGAGAGAGAGAGAGAGAGAATATTAAAAGTGGGTTGTGCAAAAGGCAATATTAAACCAGGGAATGCACATTTTAGAAATCATGTATCACCACGGTCCTAAAAACCTTAGAGACCCCTTATGAAAATTAGATTTTTAATTAATTCAGTAAATTTTCCACGAAAGAATTTCGCATTTGTTCTTTACATGGTCATAAGCTTATACTTACACTAAACTTGGTGGTACAGGAAGAATTGAAAGACAAAGTAAATGAGATGGTTCCAGACATGACAAATATTTCATGTTTTATTATATTATCTCAAAAGTATAAATATTGAATTATCAACATTGTACATGTCCCTCTTTCTTTAAAAAAAATGACATCGTAATATAAACACAGTAAAGTACAGAAATATTTCACTTTCGGTCATGATCGTCGCATAAGAGTCTACTTCAATTTACATGAAAAGTGTAGCATGATGCAAACAAAATAATGCCCCATTCATTGATGTTCTACAGAAAGTTCTAATATATAAAAATATTAGATGACCAACAAAAAATTATAATTGTCTATGAAATAAACTATATGCTCACAAAACTCACTGCATGATAAAGAAAATGTCTGGGAAAATATTGTATTTCATCATACAAACTAGAAAAGTATTACAGTATACTCAGAATAGGAATTCGAGAGTGAGGGGGAGGGGTAGAATGTGGATGAAGGGTGAGAGAGAGAGAGAGAGAGACAGACAGAGAGAGAGAGAAAGAGAGAGACAGACAGACACAGAGAGAGAGGAGAGAGAAAGAGAGAGAGAGAGAGACAGACAGACACAATCTTATGAAACCAATATAGACAAATTTAAGAGAGACAGCGGAGGATGACAAAGAGAAGTGAACAATTATAAAGACAGACACCGATATTCAGAATGGAATGATAAAATAATAATTCCTTAGATTAATGAACTAATAACGAACAAAAGAGATTTGAGAAGATAAGTAGCCTCATGCCGTTGATGATTATCAATATAAAGATAGGAAATAATTATCACCAAACACGAATTAATATGAAATATAAATATATTTGACCATACATTTAGCTGAACACTGCTCTATACTTATGATGTGTTTTTACTATGGCTTTTATATCTTTACATGATATTGAGGATTTACTTTAACTTAAACATATATAACAAGTCTTATTCATTTGATCAGTGTTATGCAATTAGCATGAGATAAGTAGTATGGAAATGTTATCCATTCTTTTCTTCTTCTCATTTTTGATTAATCAAGAGTAAAACGCATCTTCGTAGCTGGAGCACACACAACATGTCGAAAAGCATATCGGGACAGTTACCCCCTGGACATCCACCCCCGGATAACCACCCCCAATCAACTACCCCCTAGGACAACAAACCCTAGGACAGCTACCCCCTAGGGCAACCACCCTCTAGGACAACTACGCTCGGGACAGCTACCCCGGACAACTACCCCCAGACAACTACCCCATAGGATAGTTGTACGGGGGATAGTTGTCCTAGAGTATGGTTGTTGTAGGGGGTATTTGTCTGGGGGTAGTTGTCCGGGGGTAGATGTCCTAGGGGGTAGTTGTCCGGGTGGTAGTTTTCTGGGGGGTAGTTGTCCCAGGGGGTAGTTGTCCTAGGGGGTAGTTGACTGGGGGTGGTTATCCGGGGGTGGATGTCCAGGGGTAGGTGTCCTAGAAAGGTAAAAAAGGACCTAAAGTAAAATACGGAAATATATAGAAAGCAACGAAGGGAAAGAAGGCAACATGAAAAGAAGATGATATGACTCCATCCCACACCCTCCCCTTACACCCTCCCCATGCCGGCCTTATTTTCTGGAACGTTTTCCTCCATAGAATCCTTCTCTTAATTTCCTCAGATGGAGGAGAAAATTGTTGTTCATTGCTGATTATGGTTGAAATGTAGCAAAAAGAAGGGTTTATCAACAAGAACTCAACTGATCTGTACTCCGCGATTTGGCGAACCTGTAGCATGGTTTCCTAATTTTTGAGTTCTCATAAATGTGGTCGTCTGAAAGAGAGAACATATCTTCGCCCTCGTCGTCTTCATCTTTGAGTTTTGATGGACTTAGAACTGATCCTGCTCTATCTTTAACGATGGGTCTAAGCTGCTGACACGATATCGTTTTAGGATTACTATTTGAGTCAATTCTCGAATCGGGATTATTATTCCGTCTGTTGGTCCCATTCGTTAACGAGCAACCATTGATAAACATATGTTCACTTTCCGATTCTAAGCTCTCGGATGTCTCGAGGAGTCTTTGGTGAGGGCCAGTCTTTTTACTGGTTGGGGCGAGTTTCAGTACATCTGGTTTAGGTTTGATTGTTGGTTTCCCGTTTCGTCGGAACGCGGCTTGAAGGATCTCTCGTGCTTCGTTACGACCACGGGTAGCCGCTGCCCCGACGACCACAGCTGCGGGTGTGTTCGAGTTCATTGGAAACGGCACCTGCCCAAAAGGAAACAACCTCTTGCTAATATTCCTATCTTGCCATTTCGCGACGGAGTCATTCACATAGCCATGTGGAGCATTGTTCAGCGCCCTCATTTGTCGTTGGACCATGTACTGTAATAAAAAACACTCTGGGGACATCTCAAGTGGATCTTCCCCGTTCCCTCCTAAGATTCCATTCTCCCCATCCTGGCCAGTTAGAAACTCGTAAGGATGTGAATAGTCTATGCTATACATGGAATCTTCGCGGTCTACGTTTAGGTACACATGCGAACCGTCACTGCTGGTTGAAGATTCGAGACTCCTCGAGTCGGCTGGATCGGGAATGGGAGGATCTCGATGAGTGGGGCTGTTGTTGAAATGGGTGGAGATGCTACCGGCGAATCGGACGTGATGCTTACTGGCATCTGGTGGTCTTAAGGGTAGTGATGGTGATGAAGACGGCGGTAATGATGCTGGTGGAGGCGGTGGCGGTGGTAATAAAGATGGCGGCGGCGTTAATGAGGACTCGTTTGCTGATGTGTTGATTTCGGATGCCGTAGTTACTAAAGTAAAGAATGAACAAAATTGTAAATTGTTTGTTAATAATCTCGCTAAAGTGAAGTTAGATTTAGAGATACTTACAATATAATAGGATGTTCTTTGTGTTAGTATTCACGAAAATAAACACGTTTCTTCATGCTTTGGAATCGTTCATTTTGTTTCTGTAAAGAACTCGTCAATCATGATTTCCTAGCTAGTGAAATCAGTACGATATAAGTTCATATTTAACCGAAACTACTATCCTTTTAACTCAAGCTTCATGAAATTCATCTGTAAAGATTGGCAACGATAATAAAGTATAGTTGTACTCATGTTGATTACCTGTTGTAGGTTGTGTGCTATTGGCCCCCAGTTCTGTCTCGTCGTCCGAGTCTAATTCTTCACAATAATCCGAATCGCTGGAAAGAAGAGAAGAAACAGTAAAGATATTAATGAATGAAGATTAAAGACCGGTGAACAGTGAAGCAATGTGATTATTCTGAAGTTTAAAAAAAACAATTAAAAAGGCAAGTAATTAAAAGAGGAAGGAAATGATAGAAAGAAAGAAGGAAAGAAAGAAACAAAGAACATGGAAAGAAAGAAAGAAATGTAAAGAAAGGATCGAGTAAACGCGTTGTAAACGTTTGCCTTAGGGGAGGGGGCATCTACTGATGTGTCCAAGTTCGTTTGGGGATTCCCCTTAGAGTTATACACAGTGAAGAATATAAAAGAGAATTAAATACAATAACAAGAATGTTCTAACCTCGCGTAGGTGGGGAAACTAAAAGAGATTAACTACAAAGCTTTTGAACTTTGAACCGTAAGGGAAAACAAATATTATGTCTGATGACGAAAGGGAATAAAATAAAAGATCATAAAATTAATGTGAGAACATAAAACAGAGAACATAAGTTTGTGTGGGAGGAGGTGGAGGCGGAGGGGGTTTCCCCTGATGCTTGACTCACCGTTTGTATTCAATCTTAGACTTATAGCGCCTCCTACGGATGCTACACACCACACATACGCCCCCGAGTGTTATCCACGTTGTTATGGAAACCACAAATAGGGCGATGACGTAACCTGTAAGAAATATAAAAGAAGCATACAGTAAAATAAGTGTTAAACAAAAAGGAATAGGCAGAATAAATGATTTCGTATCCAATGTTGTTGAACAAAATAAGTAGGCCCACCTACAGACAAAGCATTTGGAAGAATTATATATCTGGGGCAAATGCATCCATCATCATCATAATCTAAATCAGTTTTCTTTGGAGACACTGATTATTGCGTTTGAAATAATCTAAGGATCCCATTTTATGTGTTGTTAGATTTTGGCCGAGTTAACTTAAAACTGATAAACCATTCCCTTTAGATTCCACTTTGGACTCTTTCAATTTTGTTTAAAGATTAAAACCTTACTAGATGTAACATACGATGATGGTATTCATATTTCATCTCTCAGTGAGAATCCATATAGAGATATTGCGTCGGTAACCATCTGGAATCATGATAATGAAGTTTACATTCAGAATAGTATAGCATGTCTTCACCCATTCTCTTTCTCTCATGTTTGAATAAATGATAATTATGAAACTGTATTGACGTGAATGTTCGAACCATATTAAGACCGGAGAGATTTATGTCGTGTTGCTAAAAGTTGACTTTTTGTTGTTTTTGTTGTTGTTGACGGTTTATATTTATTGTGTTGTTGTTGTTTCTCCTGCATTTAATTTTCTTTGATAAAGATAAAATTCTTATATTTGTATAATGTACTTTTGTTTACACCGATACGGAATCAATATGACTTCATGCGGAAATGCAACTTCTGACTATAAGAACTGGTGCATCATGCCTACTTAATCTCCACTTTCTTAGATTTTCATTTTAATCCTTCAGATTGTGATATTCCACCAAGAAACCATTTTCAAGGCGTCTCCATTTCTTCTGGATACATCGAGGGACTTAAAACAAACACCACAGTGTAATCTTAACCAGGTAAGTCTTGGATCACTCTGGGTTTACCTATAGATCATCCTCATTAACCTGACAAGTCGATATCACCATCATCCATCGGCTTGTCAATCATTCATGACTCAAATGACTCGAAGTCTAAGAAGATCTCAAGGACGTGCTCGCGGTGAGTCTAGCACAATTATCAGGATTCCTTATCCACAGGTATATACATTGTACTTTGAATAGGTTCTGGAATACTTAATTGACAAAGATTAGCGTAGAGAAAATGGCGCCATGGGATATTCTAAATGTCCCCCGCGGCAGTGAATCCTTCTTTTAATCTAGTTTTCTAGATACATGCTGCAGTGGATCATTGTCTTTGGTTTTTTATCTGTTCACACTGATTTTTTTTTTTCAACGCGTACCATTTTTCATTTAACTAATCCTTATAGTGGCTATGTCATGACAATTTCAAAGGAATTAATTGTTTTGTTAATACTGTGGAATTTTGATTTTTCCTGCAGGTCTCGGTAATCATTGAGAAATTAATTATTGTTAAGGATTTGAATTATAGCATGGATACACTACCGGTATAGTATATCCTTCATTCTGGTGGTGATGCAATGTGGCCTGGTATTTTCTAATTCAACATCTCCAGCACTAACACCAAATAAACCCATATACTTCAGTAATAAACCCAGCTGAAAACACATTTCCTATTTTAAAGAGTATTTGATTAAAGTTGTTCATAATTGATAATTAAAAAAGAAATCTGCGAATATAATGAGCTTCACAAAAGATGTTCAAAGCAATTGGCAGGGGGGAGCCTGCGGGCTAAAACAATACAGGGCAACTCTAGCCATTTGTCAATGGGGGGGGCATGCATCCTTCTCTCGATTTGGCGAAGTGATTCAAAGAGATCAAACCTAGAAGAAATCATTAACTTTTTAATGAGCATTTCTTCGTCACAAGAATGTCATAAAATGTTTACAAGGTCCTTACATGTGTCCTCTTCGTCCTTAACACTAATTTCACAAGTTCCGATGAATTCCTATGAGAGTTTTTCATAGCTATATACAGGTACAGTAGTCGGTTGATTCATGCATTCAAGTAACTTGGTTTCCATTGATAGATATAATATCCTTGAGGGATTTTTCAAGACGGTCAATTTTGTTTTTGTCTCACCCAAACCGCATCATTCTGACGATCTTCCTGGTTCGTGCATTCTATGACACATATCTTGTCATGCCGGGAGCACCAACACTGCTTGTCGGCCAAACCCTTCCTTTAAAGTGCGAGTCAAGATCTAAACCAACATTAGGAATTCTTGAACACTTTCCTTAAAAGTGCATTTATATCATTGATTTTAATAATGATCAATTTTGATGGCTTTCTTATTGTATTAATCTTCTAATTATTAATCTAAATTATTCGGTTCATAAAAGTAAACATTTGAACATAATTCATAATACATGGGATATAATATTATGTTAAAGAGTTTAATTTTCATCATGTTTCCATCAAACTTATTTGGAGGAGTTGTTATAATCAAGCACTTCTTGATAGTATGAGGTCACATATTTTCATCTTGAATCTGTATTTCTTCAAACCAACGACAGCAACTTTATGATTTAAAAACCTTAAGCTATCAAAGACACAATGCAAAAACAAATAAAAGATTATGCACAAGGCCCTTGTGGAATGTACTTTTGATAATCTATAAAAGCATTCTTGGATAATACTGTCAATCCTCGTTATCCCCTTTCTAGAAAAACGATCTTAACAACGGTTTGTAGTTCTTAAAATCCATTGAAGGCCAAAAACTAGTTATGATTTTTATATAAAAGTACTATCCAAATGTGCCTCTTCTCAATAACTACAATCACATTAACAATTTTCACTCGGGCGTGAAACATGATAAATATCTATTATGGTTAAAGATCTTTAGACAATTCTAAATTTTCATCCCCTCTCGAAAATTCGAACCACTCGCCCATTGCTTGGGGGGGGGGGGGGGGCACATACATAAAACAGGTCACCATCACCTTCACAGTCGGTGTTAATTAAAACTCCGTCTGAAGAAAATAGATCATTGCCCTGTTTCTTTCAAGCATGTGTTTAGAATCAGTGAGTATGAGTTTGTATGAATGGCGACAAAAGGCTTGTCGATTCTATTTTGTAGTTTCGTGTATACAGCGAGCCTTTAGCGAGTCGAATCATAGCCACTTGCAAATACCATATATATTTTCTTCGATCTACTTGAATAAAAATAAATAAAGCACATGTAGGTGTGAGAACTAGATATATACTTTGTTGTTTTGTTGATGTTTATATGTTTTTCATTGTACTTTAAAGCATACCCGATCCTGATTTTTTTTCTTCTCTCAATTAGTTGATGTAAATAGATATGTTCATTCACTTTATGCATTATTTGATTAACTTACCGGTAGTATAAAGTGTAAATTTATTGAATTAAGACAATCATATCTAATTTTTGTATCGAGTATTCGATCTCTTATAAGACTTGACAATCATTACATAACACAAGAAAATAGTGTATAAACAAAGCCAAAGAGGACTCCCCACTTCTATTTTGTTGTTTACGCTTGACATCCATTTTGACTGTCAATACTTTGATGAAATACTTTTCTCTTATTTTATGATGGGGAGGCTGTTTTTTAAATTGTAATGGAAACGTTTCCCGTATACAGTTGTGGCTGTATCGTGAAAATAATTTGAATAATGTCATTTAAGATGCATGAGGTTTACAATGTGCAACAATGCGTCTCATTTCAAGGTGTCCAAAGCAATTTTCTACAGATTTACTCTGGTGCGCCCCAAGGGTCTATTTTGGGCCCCCTCATTTGTTGCTTATTTCTTAAAGGTAATACAAAGTTTTGGGAAATTTTGAAAATCGGGTTGATAGTGATTCTTTACCATTTTGATATATTTGGATGCCCCTGGGGATGTATTATAAGCACTAGGAAATTTAGCTCCTAAAACACTTCTGCTTTCGAGAAAAACTAAATATAAAAATTTACCGGTGCTCCCGGTAAATTGTGATAGATTTCAAATTGCGACTACGGCCGTACAATGGTTGCTGCGACAATGAAAATCTCAGAATATGTATTTGGGATATATAATTTCCCAACGGGAATAGCTAATCCGTAGATTTTAGTCGAGAAACATTGTTTTATAGCTTAATTAATATCTTGACCTTGAGAGGGAGCTATACAACATAAAGAGTTTATTATTTACAATTTCATAACTTTAGACTCGATTTCAACCGCGACAACGATCACTGAATATTGTAGGATTGCATATGCTTCCAATATGTTCATTTGAACCAAATTCATGACCCCATACCAAAACTTTGTAATACCTTTAATGATATGTGTAAATTGAAATTTAGTAAACAAACCAAAATTGCTCTGTACGCTGATGACACGGCACTGTTTTGTAAAGGTAACAATTTAAAAAGCAGTCAGAAGAAACTACAAAAATATTATGATCTACTGCGAAAATGGTTTGAAATAAATAATATGGAAATAAATGCAAAGAAAACTAAAGTGATGGTCTTTGGAACGAAACATAAAACTAAGAACCAAATTTTGAAAATCTGTCATGGACGAGACTATCTTGAGAATGTTACCGAGATAAAATATTTAGGCGTAACCCTTGACCAAAGTCTAAGTTGGACACCACACATATATTGAATGTGACTAATAAGATTAATCGGGTTATTGCATGCACTAGAAGGATTAAGAGTTATTTGAACCAAAGCCTACTGAAACATCTTTATTACTCCCTCATGCTTCCACATATAGATTACTGTTCAGTTGTTTGGGGCAAGTGCAAAAAGAAAGATTTACTCAAATTACAGAGGACGCAGAACAGATATGCAAGATTAGCAGACTATCTAACCCCAAAAGACATCCTTTTAAGCACTCTTCAATGGCAAAGTGTTGAAAATAGAATCAACTACCACTACTGCATTTTCGTCTACAAAATACTCAATAATCTAGCCCCTTATTATTTAGAACCTTTTGCTTGTAAATGTCCAGTTTACTATGTTACTCGTAATTCTACCTTAACTCCCTTATTTATCCCGAAACCCAAGACTGAATTTAAAAAACGATCTTTTTCTTTCATCGCTCCAAGCATCTATAACAATCTACCGACTCATATTCGCACGGCAACTTCACTCCAAATGTTCAAAAAACAAATTAAATCACTCCCTCCACTTTAATGCATGCACTGGTACCTAATATTATATCATGACTTATTACAGTTAGTTTTGTTTGTTTTGTAGTTGTGTCGTCTGTAGTAGTTTTATCTCTTACCTTTTACCCTTTTGATTTTACGTCTGTTATTTATGGCATGTGTATTTGTATTTGTATTTTTGTATTGTATCAATAATATCTTAAATGTTTAATATTTCAGGCCTTATGTTAATTTTGATCTAGTTTTTAAGTTGTTTTAGTTCTCTTATGGTATGTTGTTTATATAATGTCTTTGTTTTCTACAATGTATTCTATTTTTTGTAAATTTTTGTATGTACAGGGCTCTTTTGTAAAGCAGGCCTCTGGCACTGAAAAGACTACCCTGTTTTTAGATACAACTGAATAAATAAATAATACTACTGTTTATTGGCAAATAATCTACTTCATCGATGTACACTAAAAAAATATAGGGCTAACCCATGCACCTCGCACCTAACTTAAAACAAGTGCAATCTTGATGAAATAATCACCTTTCTTCTTGTTATGACTTGGTCTATCAAAGTTCATATACAGGCTTATCATGCGGATTTATTAAACCGGGGCAGCTAAAATTTCGCTGTGTCACAGCAGTGAAGAACATGATTGGGGATTGAAAGAGGTACACAGGGTGTCTTAGCGTTACTCGCAATACCGAAGGGGGAAAGATCTGCCTTGTCTAATTACCGGGCTGGTCTGCCAACAAACGTTAAAGCTCCCTTCAAGTGTTGGTAAACCATCTTAAATTGAATTAGTCACACTTCTTTGATTTGAAAGTTGATATTAACAGTAAGATAGCTTAAATGTAGACGACTGCAAAATCGTTACTTTTCTCTCTGAAATGAAGTAGTTCATTCCAGATGACGTCAGTTTATATTTACAGTAGTGTATTCAAGAGGAAGATATTATCATAAAGGTATCTTAAGAGATCAGGATTCATAAAGTCACTTCATTATTTTGCTAGTTGATGAAGGTCATGAGGATCATAAGTTAACGTGGAGTTCAGGTCATAATGAAGCCAAAGGTAGAAGTTAAATATGTTGATTATATAATATTTTTAGAAGCACGTATGAAAGTACGGCGATGGTAACATCCAACCATTCCCCCTTTATACATTTTGTGCAACTCTTTGAATTTGCACTATGGACGGATGTCAAATAAATATCATTTCAACCTGTTTTACAAAAGAGAAAGAAAACAGGACAGAGAGAGAAAGAAAGAAAAAAAAAGATATTAAAGTATTACTTCATTATTGACACTCTTTTATGTATAAAATGTCATCAATTATATATTCAAAGGCTGTATATATAAAATGGCAGCCATATCAATGCTGTGCGAAGGAGCGCTTGCGGTTAATTTCGTCATATTCAAACATCTGGATGTAAACATGCAAAACAGAAATGAAAAAAACCAAAGAAAGAAGGTGTTTTTATAAGATCTTAAAAACACAGTAAACATGTCTTTATAGTAAATATGACACCCTAGACATGGAGCATATAGAGATCGTCATCAAACTTCTCGACTGTTGTGGGCCCCATAAAATGGTTTGCGTTATCGTTGATTCAATGAAGTATGGCGGTACATTACTGCAAGTCATGAACTACAGACGTGTCACACACTATTCACTGAGCGTAGATCTGATACATTCTTAGTTCAAGCTCAAAACTAGGACGACAAAAAAAAGCGAGCGAAGATTTCCTCCGTAAGTAAAAATCATGGTGGGATTACAAGCTGGATCAATTTCAAAACAAAATTTAAAAAACACTGCTAAGAACGCTATAGTCCAGTTTAGCGTCGAAAATAAGTTTTGACGAAACATATCATAATTTGAGTCATGAGTAATAAGTAATTTACTTTCTACAAGTGGGGGCGTCGCCAAAGGGGGGGTGTGGGGGGTGCGACACCCCCCACCTGTCAGGATATTGTCGGTAAACTTGCGCTGCCGTCGGGAAAAAGAGAAAAGGGGGAGGGAAAAAAGAGAGGGAAAAAAAGAGAGGGAAAAAAGAGAGGGAAAGGGAAAGAAAAGAAAAAAGGAAAAGGAAAAGAAAAGAAAGAAAGGAAAAGAAAAGAAAGAAAGGAAAGAAAAGAGAAGAAAGAAAGAGAAAAAAAGAAAAAGAGGGAGGAGAGGAAAGAAAAGAAAAGAAAGAAAAGAAAGAAAAGAAAAAAAAGAAAAAAGAGTGAAAGGGAAACAAAAGAAACGGGGGATGAAAGAGAGGAGAGAGAGGGGAGGTAAAAGTCTGAGAGAGGAGGAGTGGGAGTAAAAGAGAGAAGGGGGTTGTTGGGTGGAGTCGTCTCGTCGAGGGAGCAAAAAAGACACGGGTAAATATGTTGCTGTGTCGGGTCAGCTGTGTCGGTATTCTTGCTCGATCCTCGTGTACTATATCAATGCAGAAGTTTGAAGTCGGTGAGATGTTGTCGGTCGGCCGAAAAGTTTTTTTCCCTACGAACTGTGACGTACTTCTTATCCGCTGTGACGACTTCGAGAGTGACTACAACTACAATACTTGTATTTTCCCGAAGTTTCACTTTCCTATAATATCAAATAAAGAAATCGGAGGTTTGAAATTTTCGGGGAAACTAAATTCAAACAAGGTTTAAGAGTCAACAACGGTACGACGAATCGTCTTCCTTTCTTTATATTGTGATGAAACGCCAAAAATTCCGCGCTTCGCGCGGAAGGGGAAACTTCATTAAGGCGAGTCGAGAACGGTACAACGAATCGTCTTCCTTCTCTAATAATTTAAGGAAACGTCAAAGCTTCCGCGCTTCGCGCGAGAATGGGAAACTGAATTCAGACAAATAGGGCTTAATAAGATTCGAAAACGGTACGAGGAATCGTCTTCCTTCTCTAATAATCTAATGAAACGTCAAAACTTCCGCGCTTCGCGCGGGAGGGGGAAGCTTCATTCAGATAAGGATTAACAGTCGAGAACATCACACCTAAACGTCGGCTTTTTCTCATAATCTAATGAAACGTCAAAGCTTCCGCGCTTCGCGCGAGAATGGGAAACTGAATTCAGACAAATAGGGCTTATTAAAAGTCGAAAACGGTACAACGAATCGTGTTCTTTCTCTAATAATTTAAGGAAACGTCAAAGCTTTCGCGCTTCGCGCGAGAGGGGGAAACTGAATGCAGATGAATAGGGCTTATTTAGAGTCGAAAACGGTACAACGAATCGTGATCTTTCTCTAATAATATGAGGAAAAGTCAAAGATTTCGCGCTTTGCACGAGAGGGGGGAACTGAATTCAGATGAATAGGGCTTATTAAGAGTCGAAAACGGTTCAACGAATCGTGATCTTTCTCTAATAATATGAGGAAACGTCAAAGCTTTCGCGCTTTGCGCGAGAGGGGGACACTAAATTCAGATGAATAGGGCTTACTAAGAGTCGAAAACGGTACAACGAATCGTGATCTTTCTCTAATAATATGAGGAAACGTCAAAGCTTTCGCGCTTCGCGCGAGAGGGGGAAACTGAATTAAGATGAATAGGGCTTATTAAGAGTCGAAAACGGTACGACGAATCGTGATCTTTCTCTAATAATATGAGGAAACGTCAAAGCTTTCGCGCTTTGCGCGAGAGGGGGAAACTGAATTCAGATGAATAGGGCTTATTAAGAGTCGAAAACGGTACGACGAATCGTCTTCTTTCTCTAATAATTTAATGTAACGTCAAAACTTCTGCGCTTCGCGCGGGAAGGGGAAGCTTCATTCAGATAAGTATTAAGAGTCGAGAACAGTATACCGATTCGTCTGCTTTTTCTCATAATTTAGTGAAACGTCAAAGCTTCCGCGCTTCGCGCGGGAGGGGGAGAAACTGAATTCAGACAAGGATTAAGAGTCGAGAACAGTATACCGAATCGTCTGTTTTTTCTCATAATTTTACGAAACGCCAAAGCTTCCGCGTTTTGCGCGGGAGGGGGGGGGGGAACTGAATTTAGACGAGGATAAACAGTCGAGAACGGTAGAGCAAATCGTCTTCTTTTTTTATAATAATTTAATGAAAGGTCAAAGCTTTCGCGCTTCGCGCGGAGGGGGGGGGGGACTTCATTCAGCCAAGGATTAACAGTCGCAAACGGTACAATTAATCGTCTTCTTTTCCTAATAATTTAAGGAAACGTCTAAGCTTCCGCGCTTCGCGCGGGAGGCCCATCACCCACACCTCCCTTATGAGCGCGCTTTTAAGTGATTCTCTTGCTCACTACCGCCCCTCCCTAAAATAAGATCCTAGCTCCGCGCCTGCATTAAAATAGATAGCTATGATGCTGACTAAATTGAAGAAATAATTCGTATATTTATGTCGTCGAGGAAGATGACCATTTTGCGCATATGCAAGTACTATAGATAGTCCATAGGAAAAACAATTTAGCCTTTGGCGCTAGGTTTATAGGGTTGAATTTGTAAATATTGGACATTTAATTTTTTCGGTAATTGGTGGCTAGTTTTGTCGGTAATCGTTGGCCTCTACACCCCCCCCCCCCCCCCCCCCCCCACTGAAAAAGGTCTAGCGACGCCCCTGTCTACAACGGTAAAAGCACAAAACCTAACAAAGTATTTTGTTAAAGTCAATAGATCGAGGAAATGAAAATAGAAAGTATGTGTAACTACCATGACTAAAGTTACATTGTCTGTAGATTTATTCATGAAATAAAGATCTTTTACATGGTCAAGCTGTCCAGAAACTCAGCTAATGAAATTGTAGTCAGATGATTATTTAATACAATTTGACTCTCTTTCAAGGGTATACCTTCAGAATATGGAGAACTTGGGAATTACATTTTAAAAGAAACAGAGCCTATTAACTGATCATCATTGTAATGAGTTAAAGGTTCACTTTGCATCTTAATCCAGTGAAATGGCAAAACTCTGGTGGACAAGACGGTGTACTCACCAAGTATACTCTGTTATAGCATGGATATAGGCATATATACATAGATTCTTTCATTTTCCTTACATACATCAGTCATGTGCAGTTCTTCACTTTAGAATATATTCCGTTCGCTTCAGTCTGTGAGAAGCCCGCGTCACATTATTACCAGAAGTCTCGTCTACCTTTAATTGATTTAATTTCGGAACACTTCCATCTCCAACTCCTGCATGTCTTCAACCCGGTCTTCAACTCACCTGGACATTTACACGTTCCTCCATCCAGCGCACAGGTGCATCCTATCTTACTCAGCACACCACAAGATGAACGGCACATGGCTGTACCGTTACCTGGTGGTAGTCGGTCGTATGGTCGTAGAGGATTCACCATTTCATCACCATCAGAATCATCCTAAGATAGTATGTAGGAAATGGCGTGGACAGGAGTTAAGTAACGGTCATGTCATTACATTGTGAATAAAAAGGTCTTGAAGCATTGGGAAAAGTTGATTGGGAATACGCAAGGGTTTATGTGTACGTGACGTTTTGGAAAGATCTGTTCCGGGGCCACTGACCCGAGGTCAACTGTCTGCGCATGCGCACTGATACAACTGTAAACTGGTGTATTAACTCATTCTGGGTGGAGAAAAAAAATGACATGACTACTGAAGGGATTGGTTAAATAGAACTAAACAAAATGTGGCATAAAAATGCACTACCTATCTTATTCAGGACATCAAACGATGAGTTACATCATCCTAAGATGTGGAAAAAGTGGAGTAACTAAAGTTCAAAGTTTACGGTTGAATGCTGGCATATTTAGACGGCGAAATAGGTATATGAATGGAAAAATTCGATGTATGTTTGGATGCCCGTTTAACACATAATAATGGTAGGATCATCAATGCAGCAGAGTTTTTACGAAGAACTCTCCTGTTCGCACTTTTAACTTTATTTGGATAATGAACTGCAGCAAAGGAGCTATTACGTACATTAGTAGAGGATTTATGGAATGGTCGTCCCGTTCATTTTACTGATTAAATTACCAAAAATGAGAATGCAGTTCCTACCACTTGACACTAAATATTCGTGAAAACAGCATCATTTGCAACACATTATCTACAGTAGCTTTTAATGTTCTCGTACATCATTTTATATGAGGTTAACAGCACATTCAGTGATAAACTTGGTCTCATATAGTCGTATTTCATTTTCAATGTACATCTCACAAGAGACCGACTTCCCAGGCGACCGACAGCCTAGTAAACCGAGCTGCCAGTCTACTGAGATGTACCCGAACCCACCTCTGATGAGCTGCATGTCCCAGTGACGTGGTGGCAAGCCTCGTGATGACTGCATGGACACAGTCCCTGGCAGTTCACACCGTAACGACCCCGTCCACACTTGCGATCACATCTCGGTCCTTGGTAACCCGGTTCACAACCGCAGGACTGGGTCTGCTCGTCGCAGATCTGACCGCGGTTACACGTGACTTGACCGCAGCGGACGCGGTAGTTCTTTTCTGTGGAGGTCAAGGAAAAAAGAATAAAGAGTCACGATTATTAGATGTTATACATGATATGTATTATATCACCACAGAATGACATGATATTATAGGACATGATATGAGAAAAAGGCGTATACGATATTACATTGATTCATAAATAATAATAACAATAAAAATCACAATGAAAATTTAAGTTACGACTTTAATTTAAGATACAGATGACAAACCTAATCTACATCTTTTCGAAAGGCGCAGACGAAGAATTGTTCTAATATTCCAAAAATAAGCTGATTCAGACGATTGGGGTAATACAGAGTTCACCTATAGTACACAATTTTACTGATATATCATAGCTATTGCCCCTTGACAATCCTCGTCGATTTAAGCTCCGAATATAAACGGTTTGCTAGAATTACTGCTCCACCCAACTCCTCTGTGTGTTCAGAATCAGAATATATCGATGACAGATCCGACACACTTTTGAAGTTGTGATTCAACTCGGACTCATTTCAAGGGTATTCACTGGTGGTTCTGAAATGTGCTAGAAAAGTTGCGTTGCCATGGCAACTGCAACTCATGTTCCCGCCGCATCCGGCCAGGGCAGCCCAGCGCTTCATTTTTAGCTCCATGTTCATCCGTTCTCGTGTTCTCCCCTATTGGATGCAGGTTGTGTCATCCAACAAGTAACTAGATCATTAAAAGTGATGATATTAGATAGTTACTGCAGGAAGGAATTTTTGTTTTTCTCATTGAAAAGTATTATGTTGCTTTTCTTCTATTCTTCCTTCGCTTTTGTATCTTATTTCTTTTTCACTTTCTCCTTTTTCTATATTGTACCCTTCTCTAACATACTCTTCGTTGTTTCGACACAGGCCTTTTATCGTGTATTTTTTGCTGATTCTTTTCGCATTTTCTTTTCGGTCTTCTGACTCCGAAAAAAAAATCTGTCTCAGTAGTCTGTTTATAAAATATATAACCCGTTATTTTATACACATAGAACAAAAGTAAATAACCATGAAATATGACCATTGTCATTTTAAAAATGAGGCGCCATTCAATAATCAGAGAAGGTGAGCATGCTCAAACTATTCCCATGGTAAAATTGTACTTTTTTCTTAAAATATGTAAGTTTGTATTTATGCTTGTGTCTCCAGTTGTTCTCATTAACTTTTTTTCAAATCTATCCTGATGTCTATATTTCGCCCTCTTTTAGTATGGCTGCCTCCATCGACTGTCTCTCTGTCTCTGTCTATGTATGTCTGCCTGTTTCTGTCTATCTCCGTCTCTGTATCTGTCTCTGTCTCTGTCTCTGTCTGTCTCTCTGTCTCTCTGTCTCTCTTTCTTTCTCTCTCTCTTTCTATCTCTCTCTCTCTCTCTTTCTCTCTCTCATTTCTACTTCTTCAGGCTTTCCCTTAGCTTTCAAATCATTCCTCCTTCCTTCCAGTTTTCTCCACTGGGTTCGATCAGCGGACACGAGCGGGGTAGGGTATACTAAATTTATCCCTTCGTGAGTCATTACTTAAATTAGTGAGTTAGGGCAGACATTATAATTTCATGTTGTTCTTGCTGTCAGTCCCTTGATACTCCGTGAAGGGTGAGTTGTACAAGGGAGGGAGTAATGTAGAGAGAAGATACAAGAGCGAGACAAAGACAGAGAGAGGGAGAGACAGACTTAGGGATAGAGAATGATACAAAATAAGAATATAGTCACAAAGTATGGAGATGGAGGCAACAAAATAACTAAGGGATGTGAAATAGAAAAGAGAGAGGGAAATAAAGAAAAATAGAGAGGCAAAGTGAGAGAGCGAGAGTAGTGAGAGCAGTGGACAATGAGAGAGAGAGAGAGAGAGTTTGCGTTTGAGAGAGAGAGAGAGAGAGAGAGAGAAAGAGAGAGATAGAGAGAGAGAGGGGGGAACAGATAGATAGGAAGAGAAAAACATACAGATACATACAATGACAGAAAAAAAGATGTAGAGAACACAACTCCGGCATTCATGTGGACAAAATAATTATACAGTATGAATATACTTGTTCCGGATACAAGGAAAACATTTGAAATCCATCGAACCAATTAAGATATTAAATTAAGGAAGAGCGATGAAAAATTCTTGGCATTTTCGAAAGTAAAGTATTGAAATGCAATAAACACGTCTCCCATTAATCCAGAACATATTTATAAGAAATAGTTCGATGACCGTATTAATCAAATAATTTTAAATCGAGTTTGATACTCCTTTAACTCTTACAGAAAAAGGAGAATGACTTCTCATCCCCGATTGCTATTTGAGGTAGTGTACTCTCAATTTATCCCTCATGTTCAATAGTTAGCATTCCATTTTAAGAGTATTACGTATACCCTATTTCCAGCGTGTTCTAGTTTATTAATAAAACAAAAACACGATGAAGCCCTCCCCTGACCTCGACCTTCAAGAATTGGGTCAAACTTCCAGACCCGCTGACATTTGATATGACTATGGAAAGCCAAGTAAAGACGATTAGGGAGGATGGTCATTATCATCGAAAAAAAGATGGTCAGGAAAAGATTTCGAGAGTCAACGACTAAACACAGGCAAATAAGATAGTTCATTATCAACGGGCGTCACTGGAATATTTTACGAGATTTCACACAATGCCAGGGTCGGATAATGATGCTTTGTAAGGCATAAGTGATGTCATCAGAAGAAAGAACATAAAAAAGCATTATAACATGTTAATTGTAAGATCATCTCAAGGTCTTTTACAATGATTACGGCAATTTTCTGTTAACAATGTAATTGTTGTCATACATCTTCCGCAAATTTACAATGACGATAACGTAGAGTATATCAAATGATAACAAATGGGAATAGTCTAGAATATTTCAGAAACATCTAAAGGTGAGCGGTCAACATGACGAAGAGCTGATAAGGTATGGAGAACGTCAAAAAAGCAGACCCTACTATCATGAAAGACCCCCCTTTCCTGTAACTTCCACCTTCTTGTCTACATGCAGCACTAATTACAACCGTTATTCCTGATAGGATATTGAGAATGACGTCGGAAGGAAGTGGAAGACTGCACACTGACCGGTCTAGATCATGATGAATTTTAAAGAGAAGGTCGCACTCTGGCTGGTAAGAGGGTGATTAACTGGTGAACTTTCGTATTATTTCTGTGTCAGTTTGGAAGGTTACCATACTATCATGTTCCCTGAAAGCTAGCCCGATTATTCGAAATATGCCAAGAAATAACTGAAAAGACTTTTGTGGACCAACCACTTGTGTGTAGTCTGAAATAGCTATTAATAGTGTGCAGTTCATGTGAAGTGAAATAAGGATTTAGTAATTTTCTTTTCATTTTTATCATTTCAAAACTCTTCAGTGTAGAGTTATTGGAATGTTTTACATACTCAAACTTTCCCAGTTGGTCACATACGTAATTGATGACCAGTTCTCAACTTCATCTTTAATTCTATTATGTGGAAGCTTCGGAGAGAAATGGGTTGATGAACAGCCATTACTTCCTTCGAAAAAGACTTTCTCCTATTTTCTTAATTTTTGTCATCCTTATTACGATCATATTAAACAAAATTCTACCTCTATTGTCGTAATCCCTATCTGTAAGCTGATATTCATTTCTGTTATCATCATGAACAAAGAACGTCATAGCCATAATATGCGATATAATTATGGACCAAATGTTGAATAGTTTCCTTTTGATTATTTCGGTATTTCAATGTTCTTATTTGTTTTCTTCTTCTTATCCTTCTTCTTCCTCTTCCTTTCTTTCTCCTTCTGCTTTTTCTTCTTTATATTTTCTCTTCCATTCTCTTCTGCCCTCGCATTCTCAACTCTCTTTTTATTCGCCCACTCTCTCCCTTCTCTTTTAATATCTTTCTTTTCCCTCTCTCTCTCTCTCTCTCTCTCTCTCCCCCTCTCTCTCTCTCTCTCTCTATCTCTTTCTCTCTCTTCCCCTTTCTCTCACTTCGTTTTTCTCTAATCTAAACGTATCTCTCTTTTTTTGGTAAATATCCCTACTTTTTTAGTTCATCCAGTTTCTCTTTTTCCACAATAGAGTCTATTTACACCTTACTTTTCTCTTGATTTTCAAAACAATTCTTTGACACTTGGTGGTGAAAACTTTCTCCCATAGATCATCATGGAGCTCTTTTTTCGAACCCTTGAGTCACCATCACGTGGTTAACCGATGAACAGTGGCATACTTTGAGTCACCAATCAATTAAAGACGAACAAAGGTAATTCAGAACGAAGAATTATGACGAGGAAACGTTGGAAATGAGGTATATCTGTGAGAACAACCCATCGAATTTGAGTAATTAAGAATACAGAACAAACTAAACAATTAAGAGGCAATGTGGTCTCTATAGCATGAGGAAAAGGTCTGAATACATTAAGATATTTTGTGACAAACGTTCATTTATTTTAAATTTAAATACGAATCATTAGAATCTATCAGCTAATACACTACATCTTTTATACAACCTGTTGAATTCGAAATATTTTATCTACGTCCCAACCTAATGTTTCTAGTGTCTTGATGAGAGATGGAAAACGTTAATTGATTGTGTAAGATATATTCGCTGCTATTTGTATATTTGTTATGTAATCAATTAAGCAAAGTTTTAGGAATGGTTTAATTAAGATCTTTTCTGACAAAAGTCAATTTTTTTCTAAAATGTGCAAAAGTTTTAATGATCGTACGGCTTTGGGTATTGTGTGCGTGTGCGTGTGCGTATGCGTGTGCGTGTGCGTGCGTGTGATCGTGTGCGTGCGCATGCATTCGAGACGCCACTTGAAGAACCTGCCTTATATTACGCTCTCTCGTACTTTTAACTCTATCTACCTGCTGGCTTCTCGCGTTGTTATGGCATCATGTTGTAACTATGTTGTTGAGCTCCCCCGAGTCTGACAAAGCAGTATTGTAACCGTCCATGTTTCTCTCCTGCGATGATGGAGAGAGACTAGCACGACCATGATATCCATTGGCGGGTCCAGGGGGTTTCAGAGGGGGAGGTTCACCCCCACCTTCTTGTCCTAACCAAAGCTAGAGCGCCGTAATGGCAGCACAGCTAAAGCAGGGGTAATAATCTCCAAGTTTGGAAGCGCTTAGTGATTGCAACGAGCGCTATATAAAAACTGAGTATCATCATTATCATTATTTACATAGAGTCAAATGTGGCAGCGCGGGGTAGTCTCCCCTCAACAAATTTAGCCCCTATACAAGACATCTTCTTTTTTTTTCTTTTTTTTGGTCAAACAATTTTTCAGACTTGTACCCCGACTTGTACCCCTTCACCTTTCAGAAAATCTTGATTCCACCACTGGATACTGACAACATACTCAGCAAAACATGCATAGGGGCCACTGTGATTGGGGCCCTACAACTCTGCTTTAATGTACCATGGCATTCTCAAAGTCATTGGCTTGTGTTTAAAGATAAAAACACGACCACGCATTCTTGAGCCTGCTATTATACGCGAACATGAAAATGCTTTTCGCTGCTGAGGATTTAAATTTCAAGAGTGAAAGTGACTAAGCTATCGCCTCATACGCCTAAGGCATCGATTTCTACTAATCAAAATGTAGTGATTTTGCTGAAAATCTACCTACAACTCAAATTATAATGCTAACACGATACGCACAGCTTTTTGTTTGACATTAACTCTCTAATATGTATAGCCAGTCCTCCAATAAAATCAAAAGGATGACATTACTTCAAAAATTCACAACAAATTTTTAAAAATACTTATATCTATAGTTTAGCAATATTCTTTTTACCCTGTTGATTAGATGGTAGGTTTAAAAGATTTACTATGAAGTAGTTGTTGCACCGTATATTTGATACTAAAGATGTGTTAAACACTTTTGGAGTACTTTTTTAAGAGTAAATTACTGTTAGTATTCTGGTAAAGGGCTCAATAAACAATTATTAAAAATAAGCTCATTATTATTCCTGGCTTTATATACAAGGTCTAAGATATGTAGCAAATTCATTAATTCTGCTTTTTTTTAAATATGAAGACATCAATCTTACAACAAAAAAAGTTCCTCGCGATATCATTACTCCTACTCTCATTACTTTTTCACTATTTCCAAGATTTCGATCTGATCCGTGGGTACAGCCTCGAACTTCTAATTCTTTACTAAAAAATATTTATTTTGAACTAAAAGAAACATTATACACTGTCCTGCTTCTGTTTCTCTAGTCTCATTATCTTTCATCTTCTGCACCCTCTTCTTCTTTCTTTATCGATATATCATCTCCATTTCTATAATCTCTATGGAGAAACAGCTGTTGCAAACAATTTCTATTTTCTCGGAAGAGTATTTGAACATTTTGAGATGGCTTTAAGCGATAAAGTCTGAGGCCTTGTGAGGAGTGCATGAAGCAGAAGCATTATACGTGCAGAATAAGTGATTACGAAGGAATAACAGGAACTCTGGTTTGTAGGGGGTATTTTCCAAAATAGAATGATTAGGGTTAGCAGGTGACGATACAAAGTATTTATCACAATGATTAATCCTTCAAAATGATATAACACGTGATTTAAAGAATCACATGATTATGAAATGGAGAAGTATGCAGAATCCAGGGTTGATGCGGGGAAGGTCCGTTATTTACTCGATTTTGAATAAGTCAGTTACATTACACAGAAAAATAATAAAAATCTTACCTTTTTACATGTACACATTGATCATATTGATTAATATCAATTAAAAAGAGAAGACATGTCTGTACAAGTCATCGATTTAGTCTCTTTTGAAATTTAATGTAATCTCCTATACTGATTAATGCAAAATTAATAGTCGCTACATCATAATTTTGATTTCAGACTTAATTGACGATTGCATCCATACATGACTATTGCTTTTTCGAAGCTGGTAGACCTTTTGGGTGTTGTATTAGTGATTACACACTTATTTGTTACTGTTATTTGTATAAATTATAATAAATTCACTAATGCTGTCTAGGCGTTAAACATTTCACTGTAAGAAAAATATAGAGTTGTTTTCGGCAAACATTTAAGTCAAACACGAAAAGCATTTTCCTTGTAGATTATAATGTATCTACCTTCGTGCAAAGTTACATACTCTTTGACAAGGTGCAAATCTTCAACTTCTACATGAATCATCTGGCGGAAATCATGTTGAGCCACTATCACAAAGCTGAACAGAATACAGATGGCGATGTGCAGAGTATGTTATCACATTGGGACTATAGAAAGCTATCATCTAGATCGTTGAAGCTCTCTTGTGTGTCGTAAAGACTGAGAGATAACTTCTCTTCGATAAAAATAGGAGGATGGATAACTATGAAAGGAATAAACATCGCCCAGTAGAGATTTTGTTTCAGAATCCATATATATATCCAGAAATTCTGTCAAATCTTGGGTGGCCTTTTTGAAAGTATGTTGTATCGCGTGCATATGGTTTCGTATATACTGTACGTCTTTTGATATGATTATGATAAAAACCTGGGTTAAAATGATGAAAAAAGTTATCCTGGATTTGAATTTGACACCATCAAGCAAAGGGTTGATCAAGCTATTTTTTGACATAATGAATATGATAGTAAATACAAACATTAAAGAGTTAAATATGATAATTATGGTTGTTTTGAATGAAGAAAGCGCTTGTATGCAAGAGAAGCCACTTTAATGATAATACACATGTTAACCATTTAAAAGCAGGTCTGACTTTAACAAAATTACCTGATGTTGAACTCGTGATTAGCTCTTCTTTTCTTTCTCTATTTTGCGGAAAACCCCCTTCCTCCCTCTCACTCTTTGAGAATTCTTGTCTCTCGCCTCACCAATGACTATGCGCACACCCGTCAAATAACTCCTCAGGAAATTGTTCTCATAATGCGGGGTATTAATCATAAATGGCGACAAAAATAGACTGGGAAATGAATTGTACAGGGAGAAGGAGAGAGAGAGAGAGAGAGAGAGAGAGAGATGAGCAACTTCAACATGACCAAAAATAAGTACCGCATCTCCCAAGGGTCCAGCGTACCCTGTTCATTTTTCCGCAAAATGAATTAAAGGACTTTATAATGGTTCTGAAAAGTCTTTATGAGTGGCTTATCTTTTTCCTAATCTAAGCGAGATATAAAGTAAGATTTAAAGAATTATACTGCCTGACTCATTTAAGTATTAGCTATTCAATGGGCAACAGAGAATCATTAAGCTGTCATGCTGTAATTTGGAAGCACTGTTTTAACACGATATATTTTTTGTGGTGTGGCACTTTACCCTGCCAATCCGTAGGATGAGATTTTGTGTAAAAAATTATGATTTTATAAGATATGGCATGCATGGGCATATTATTTTAGGGGGTGTCTAAATCATCATGATCAGACAATAATTCGACATAATTTTTTTTTTTAATTGCATCATGTAATAAGTCATGTTCTACTTAATATAACAGGTCATTAATTCTTCTACTTTAAAGACGTTTAAATGAGGAGATATTATCACCCAAAGAGGAGGTGTAGGGTTTCCCCTTGCATCGTTAAAAAACGTTGGTGATTCAACTTAAATGGTCGGATTTCTTTAATTACCTCTTTTCTCATCATGCATGTTTCAAAACTGACGGGTTCATCAATCGTCCTACTTTCATAACATGCTCAGAAAATTGAATCATGTAAACTGTGTTGCCAAGTTTTTTAATGTATTTGCGGTTCTAAACAGGGGAGTATCCAGCATAGGATAAATCCTACGTACGCCTCAACTGATGGCCCACCTTACACCCGGGTTGCCCAGATACATTCCTCCGCTTGGGAAAGCTTCTGCCCCCTTTTTAAAATCAATCTCTGGATACGCCATTAGGGTGTCGAAAATATCAAGCATGTCAAGTAATAACATAAAAACATAGTCAAACTTGCAGAATTTTGTAACAAGTATGAAATATATTAATACTTTATACACACACACACATACACGCACGCACACTCACACACACAGATATACAATATTCGAGGTGATTGATTTATGTTGTTATATTCATATAAACATTATTTTGTTTAGGTAACTTCTATTGATTTTGAATCCGAACAAACTGGTGATTAGGGTCAATGAAGTTCTGTGAATGAAATACACAACAAAAATTGCCCTGAGTGATAATTGATGACGGTCATTCCATTGTTACAGCATTATCTATACCCTTTAAAGTATTATTTGGCATGCTGACGACATGTGACAATGATTATGTAATTGGGAAGATGATATCATCCCGCCATTACCTGTTCACGTGATGAGGCATGCTTACAAATGGCACTAAAAACCACCTGCCGTGAGTTTTCGTATCAAAATGAAAAAAGATGATGATAGATTTCTTTCTTATGCATGTCCGTTTTAGATATAACTCATGGTTAGTCCATTTATGTTTCCTAATGTCAATGTCAATTATGATCTTCAACTTTTTATATTCCCCCCCCCCCCCCCCCCCACTTATGTATTGTCCATCATAAGGTTTTATATACCCATCTCATCTTTATGTAATAATTATGTAAATTTCTTTGGATAAACTGATCCGATTCGAGTTTGACTGTACACAAATGCCGCTCTTTACCCAGATATCACCCGAAAACGCTGAATGCTTGCAGATCTTTATAAATCGACTCGGCTAAAAAACGCGGTAACAAAAAAAGAAGTAGAAGGCGCATTGAGTATCCCTGTACGAGTCCTATCTTTCTCTCGATCAGTATACTCCACCCCTTTTATATCTTCTCGCTCCGTAATTATCAATCCTAACATCATACGTTTCGGACTTGACACCAATTACACCTCCCGACAGCTGTTGAAATATGATGATGAAACTCGATATTTCAGCCACAAAGCTGAAATTATTTACTTAAGGCTGAATGTGACGTCACTTATACTTATGACGTCTACGAGTGTACTTTTGATGACCTTGTACTTGGAATTGAGTTTTTGTTTGGCTTTGTCTACTGACCATTATCAACTGAAGACAGGTCATATCGTATTCCATTGAGGGCTCACGACAAAGCGACCTTTTTTCCTTCTAGATTGTTTATTGAACTATTTTAACTGTAGTGTAATGGTTTATAAAGGAATAAATGAAATATGCATTTCAATTACACTATGTAGATCCATTGTTGCGGTTGTTCATTCGTGTAGTCCAAATAGAAGCATTAGTCCCAAGCTAACAAGAGATTTAAATGAGCAAAAATGTAGAAATACTAAAATTGTATAATTTTATCTACCTTCGTGATCATGTACATCGTGCCATGCCTTCTCTCTTTGTCTCTCACTCACTCTCTATCTTTGTCTCTCACTGTCTCTCTCTCTCTCTCCCTTTCCCCCTCTCTCTCTCTCTCTCTCTCTCTCTCTCTATATATATATATATATCTGTCTTTCACTCTGTGCCATCAAGTTAGAAAACAATCTGCTATTCATCCTACTGAACATGGTTAACAAATTGCATAGGCATATTGTACAAACAAAACTAAAAACTAAAACTCTCCCACTCACCCATATTACATGTCTTCCTCGGCTTGCCGACGTCACAATACTCCCACGTGATGACGTCAGAATGAGGAAGTGCCTCGACGAAGCACCAGGGCATGGGCCGGTCCGACCACGGGTTGCGGCAGTTGCTCCCACCGAGCGCGAGTACGTGGTCGACCAGCGGAGTGATGACCATCGAGGCGTTGAGAAAAGGCATGATACGGTGGCTGGACCACGGTACACAGCTGCGACCTCGGATGGTCTTGTTCACGAAGCCGTGGTAGTCCTGGCCCAACCGCATCGAGAAACACTCCTCATCTGCAGAGAATATAATGAAGAAAAGATTGTTCAACATCAAAAGTAGATCGCATTAAACAATCAAACTTAGCACACACGACATACACAGTTGAATGTAGAGCTAAACCTTCACAATCCTCTCGCAATCAGCGCATCAATCATTTTCTTAAAATTTTGTCCTTTTGTGTATCACAGATTCGTTGGATTATCTTCCATGCTAATCATAATATGACACCGACATTTTGTTTAGAATTTGAGTGACATAAGGTTGAATTGTACATGTATGTCAATTCAAATGAAAATGAATATGCATGAGCTTGGTATCTACACATCTCACGATATGAAGGAATACAAAACATCAATATCTTCCTCTACCAGAGAAGGAAGGATGATGCTCTCTCAAGTCGACTAAAATTCTATACATTTTGTTTAAATATACAAAAAATAAAAATAGTATAACCTTGGCTATCGTTATCATTCATTTATACATTCACCGCAGAGAAACTTGTATATGTATTCTTTTCTCTCAATCAGTTCCCTGTCCATATTCGGCTGTGCGCTGTTACCTTCCAAGTTCCAAAACGTATAGAAGAAAAAATGTAAAATAAAAAAACCCCAGACACCACAACTTTACTATTGTCTATAAAATTGTATTCATTTAATGTGTAGAAAATTGCAATTCCAATGATGTCTGTCTGCTATCTGCCTGTCCACGTTCACCATGGTCCATCCTTGTCTCACCTCACTCTTCAGGGTGTCTATACAGGATATTGGATTTCGCTGCCTCTTCACACAGCACTACCACAACTTAATAGCACATGAAATAGGCAATAACTTAATTTAAAGAGAATTCTCGCAGTTTCTTTTTCTCACTAAGTTTTGCAAGTCGCTGTATACAGGGATGACATCACTAGGTGGATTATAGTCAAATTGGTTTAATCAAAAGGTTTAAATTTGTATGTATGCCATTATACAATATAATGGTTTACAGATAGCATCATCACAAAATTGTGATCTCGTGCAATTGGTTTGAAAGTTTCATCGAAAGATAGAATTAGAGCGAGATTCTAGTACTAGGACCAGTATGATGGTGCTGAAATCGTGTATCATAAGCGTGTTAAGTATAACCATTCTGTCTGTTTGACCGATCGGATCTGACCGTATTGGGCATACTAGTATATGAAAATGTTTAAAGAAAATGTTCTAAAAATATACCTTGGTTTTTTAAGTATCAAGCGATTGATTCCATGTATAGTCTTCTTGATCGCCGAATAACTTTGTGGAGGGACTTTTATATAACCCCAATATTCTCAATTCAGAATTCGATTAATGCTGCAGATACAGGATAAGTTTAAACTCAAGAGCACTGAATGAACACAATTATTGAATCCAAAATAAAAAGACATTTCGATATGTCCCGCTTCAAGCTATTACCCGTTTCTTATGTAATCTTATTCCTATATTCTTAACACAGGATCTTTACTCTTATTCCTTTACAGCTTCAAGACATGCTTCACAGTGAGTCAATCAAATCCGGGCATCTCAGATCCTCTGATTACGTCATTGACATAACCGCAGTTTCTTGACTAATAGATATTGATGATAACACTATGCTTAAAGCCATCTTCTGGGAAACATTTACAAGTCGAGAGGTTTGATAGTTACAGAATAATTACGGAACTCTTTGAAAAAAAAAAATTTTTTTTTCCCCCTTGTGTAATATTCCAGTCTCCCATCTCACCATACACCTACTTTAGAAAAACCTATTCTTTGAGTATATCTCTCCTTTTTTTTTAACATATTTTTTATTTGCGATTAATCTATGTTCGTACAGACTACAAAGCATTTTGACTAGACTGACAACAATATCTGAAAATGGAGAATGTGGTAGGCCCGATCATGAAGTTGTGGGTATGTCTTGAATGTATCTATATATCACGTAAATACCACAATTTGTCATCCCTTAACGGGCAATGAAGACGAACCTTACTTATCATTTTTATGTAAAAAAATTTAATTGGCTAAATAAAATACCTCCCATTCTATCAACAAAATTCTGGGTTGCTTGGCATTTATGTCTTATCATGGATCAGCAAATGTTCAAACTCATCAATCTCATACTTTACAAACTTTGAAAATGAAAAGTCACTTGACGTGGAGGCGTATGAAAAGTTCAACAGTTTATGAAAACACCACCCCTCCCTTTCCTTCACATCTCCTATCACGTAGAGAGATGTACATGATTGTATGCACGTCCATCTATGAGTAATATTGGTGGTGAGTGTGTGCATATCTGTGTGTGTGCGTGTGTATGCATGGGAGGGGGGGGGGTGTCCGAGAAATTATGGAAGGGGAGGATAATGTATGGGGAACAGGATAGGAATTAAATGATTTCTGTGGGACATTCAACAGCATCATTAAACTTGATTTTTGTTTGTAATAGTTGTGATCGTGTTGGTGATCGTCTTTCAGATATTATGGTAACATTGTGGTGATGATGATTGAATTCTACAAAAGAAGAAATGATTTTTTACAGATAATGGAATACAATTATAATATGAACGTCGCGAGAAGGGGGGGGGGTTAAAAACGGAGATTTCTTTGAATGTTGAGAAATTCAGACCGAACTGTCAGACAGGCCTCTGCCAATTTAAAATGGGCAACCGATGCCCTACCCACGTACGTTTATAGACGGCACTGGAAGGGGAGTCTAAATAAATTAAGGCTATTAAAATCATAAGCGTGGCTATTTAAGGGGCGAAAAATAAACTAAGGATTAGCTGTAACAAGTGTTGAAACATTGGATAATCTTTAAGATCACTGTTAATCCACGGATTAAGAAAAAGGATCCGGGCGCTACAGAACAGGTACATTCAAATTTCAGCCACTCAACACAATGTCGAGTTTCTCCTTGTAGCTAGAGTGTGAGTCATGGACTTTGTGATTAGTTCTACAGGCCTTATCCAGGTGAGCTTCATGACAGCACATCGCCTTCGATCCACATTCTTCATGTTCCCATGCAACAATGTTAATTCATTTTTTAACCGTGCACAGGGGCGTAGCCACCAACATTTTGGATAAGAGTTGGGCCAAATTTTGAAACAAGTCAGCGGGAAAATTTCCAACGATTTATATAGCCATAAAATCGAAGAATATACATCAATGCGGTATGCTGATATCAGAACGAGGATAAATACAAAATAATTTTAACTTTTCGATTAGACTAAAATCGACTTTGAAAGAGCATTATTCTTTGTTGATGCACAATAAACGAAGAGATTATCAGCTTTTTCCCAAAACAAAGTTTTCTATTCCGTTCAGAACTTCCCAGGATATGGAATGTAAACTCATCGCGTATCACTATCAACATTTCATTTGAACTGCAGCAAGAAATTCACCCTTCTTTACAGCTGAAACACGACAACTACAGGCCACAAATTTAGCCTTAAACTTTACCAAAACACATTGGGAACAACTATCACTCAGCGCATGATGACGCACTGAATATAAACCCGACGGTTATTTACTTTTTCATCCTACATTTCAGAATGCATTAGAAGGAAGATGCTATCTTTTGGGCTTCAGTCAATTCAATTTGACACCCTCAATTTCTCTTGGGTTGTACTCTTGTCCGAGACATTTCAACAAACAGACAAAGTCACACCTTTCGTGTAAGTCTACAGGATCTGTGTGTCTCTTTCTTTCTTCTTTTGAAGTTCTTAAAGGATTTAGTTATGCCAACTAATGTTTCAATACTTCATCATTACCTTTTCAATCATACGTAGATCTTAGTAGGAAATACATGGTAAGTTCTACTCTCTCAACAATTCTGTTTTTCGTACAGGTGAGCGTAGACCAAATTGCTATATGAATCTGTAAAATAGATATATTATGTAGTTAACGTTTATAAACTTTTAGAAATGAAATTGTTAGACCTACAATCTGAATATATTTTTTTTGGAAATGATAATCTAAATTTAAGTATCCTTTAAAGGTTTCAAACTCAATTAACCAATCATTCACGGTTATTTGGAATATATTTGTCTTTGCACATCATTTTTAAATTTGTATTGGTCATTTTACCTCCAACTTTTAAGTAGGCTACTTCTTATGCTCCTTGCTTTAAGACAATTGAAAATTTGAAACAAATGTAGGATTGAATGAACGGATCTCACATTGCACTACTATTCATGCAGTTGGAGAAGGGTTACGTTTATGCTCCTTTCTTCTTACCCCTTAAAGTATTCAGTCTGCGTCTAAATCTGGAAACGGGTCCGTCTTATATAGAGCATTAAATTGAATTCATTGCAGTTGATTGGGACCTATCAACCTCGTCATTGGATTACACGGCCAGCTTGCTGAATGATGATACTACATGATAGAGGAGCTTGAACCCCAGAGAGGGGTCACGTGATATGCCCCTTCTACAACAGGTGGATAAGAAGAGATCTTTTTTATTATGCTTTCAGTGCCAAGTAAAACAATATACAAAGATAAAGACATTTGGACAACTTCCTCTGCGCAGTCATCCATCTTGGACATTTGACAGCTATTATCCAACAACTCCAACATCTGATGATTATATAACCCTTTCATCATCTTAAACAACTACCACTGGCAACTGCGATCGAGGTTTACCATTACCATCTTAATCGTTTACTTTACCATCCGTTAAAAAAATACCCCGATAGACCGGCTTCATTCATAACCGTCCAATGGTAGTTGTTTGGATGGGTTACTTTGAGATAAATTATTGAGCAGAAACGTCGAATTGATGGTTTGATAATTTTACCTGACTGCTAGAAAAGCATGCTTGTAAGTAAGCAACCAGGAGACCGACAGTTTTAGACCCTCTCCGAGGGACTTGGTTATAATAAGTAATGTTTGAATTAGGACAGATTATTAGGAATTAAAAAGTTAGGTCGCTTACCTGGCGTGCACTTGTTTTTCTGCAGCTCCCAGCCCTCACAACATGTGTAGAGCGACTCCCGACTGAAATGAAAAGATAAAGGAAAGAATCAAGATTAACAGATTAATCTATAGAATATATCATGAGAGTATGAGTATTAGATAAGATAATTTCTTGCAAATTTGTACGTTTCTATTTGGGACTTAATACTTCAACATCAAGCTTAGATCGTACTGAGGGACGAACTTTCTTACAATAGTGAAAAATCATATATCTATCTGTTGAACACATTCACGTATATACTAAAGAATCCAATACTTTCAAAATCTGTTTATGATCATCAGTTAGCGACTTTCATAAGCTACGTTTGTAAGACGGGTATGATTACTGAATAAATGAAGAAGTAATGATACCATGAGCTAGTATGCTACACTTTGGGATATTCATTCAGCTTGATTATAGGTCTAATGCAACGACTGTCGCATCAGCAGATAAAGTTTCCAGTGGCAAAATGGTGAAAACTTAATCTTGTTTCAACAATTTCATTTCTAGAAGATTATAGTCAGATTTACTATAAAGAATATTAGCCTGTTTAGATTACGATTTAACTAATATCAGAACAGCATGAACGAACTCTTCCGAGGAAATACGAGAGTACTTATTGCACAAAACTTACCATTGATGGTAACTTTGCCATCAATGGCAACTACCATGAAAACCTTGGTTTTGATTGGCTGTTGAGCCCTGTTACCATGGATGAGGGAAATATTTTGTTTCATTCCTACGGAGGGAAGTGACGATTATCAAGCAATTTGCCCCGGAGATATAGTGGAAGACAGTAAATTAATAACATCCTCGTCAAATTAATTTACCGTCTCTGATTACTGCCATCTTAAGAAGCCGCCGTTATTTCATCTTGTTGCAAAACTGATTATGATGATGATCACTCATATCATACAGCTTTTTAGTTGTATAAGAATTCGAAATATCCATTGTCTCTTTACAAAGATCTCTATCTGCTTCTTTGCTACCAATACACACACATTTCATTTGTATTATTTTGAGTTAGTTTTTATCTACAACCTAATAATCCAGATGCACTTTTATCGGTAATTCAAGATTAAAGTCTTTCGGAAAGAAGAGTTTATTTAAGACTTCCGCGACAGTCACAATGAAAATAAAGTTAATCTACTCAATATTGGTGTATAATTTCATCTCCTTTAAATTTTTTGTCCCTATAAGTTATTGCACAAGGAATAACAGGAAATACTGATAATGCTCTCATTTAGTAGAGCTTTCCTTCAGAAAATTAAAATGAAATACGATATCGTACATATTTTAAAAACTAAAATCGGATATACATAATTACCATATTTTCTATAGCTTCCCATTTGACTTGTGCTTTTTTTTCTTTACTCAATACATTCTCCGATGTAATGGAATTGAATTTTATAAAGCTAAAGCAATATAGAATTTTTAAAAGGGAAATTGAAGAAAGATTGATAGAAAACTAATCCATTCTATGGGTTTTGGTTATCTTGCTTGTCGTGAATTAATGGAAATCCTCGAAAAGTTTTTACCAAAACAATATAAAATTATTGAGTACATGAACCTAAAAACACAACCTTCTTCAAGCAATAGAATATAAACCTAAACAAACAGAAGTACGCCAATCAAATTATTTGTAAGCTTTACGAAATTAACTCCACCCCGGAAACAAATAATTTGTGTTTTTAGGATGATTCTCCAAGAATCATTTGCTAGACAATTACAAACACTGCCAAGTAGTTGGTACACCTGTTATCTTCAAGCTACTATACGAAGGAGAGTGTCTTCACAGGGGTCGATATAGTATAGGGTCAAGCGGGAAAACCTTTTCCCCTCGCAGATCTTGGATGCCTGCCATGAGGGGGAAAGAGAAGGGGGTTCAGGTAAGTCCGTCTATAACAGTGTTTCCACCTTAATGCTTTGTTCATGGTATGGAACCGTGTAGAATTCTTGTTTTTTACTCAGTATCCAGCATTCACGAGAGGAAAAGCATAGTTACTGTGACTAAATAGTAATATTCTTGTCGTAGTTCTAGTTTTCCTTGTAAATGAATATGCTAGACTGCAGACTGAATAACAATTCTATTTACTATAATCGATATTGCACATGAAACTGAACTAAGTGTCTATTGAAAATATTACCACTCTAAATGGTTTCCCCAAAATGTTTTTTTAATTACTTTTTTTTATTCAAAGATTTTTCACAAGATATATATTTGTTTCCAATATTAAAACGAGGGTTCCGGAGCCTGCTACGAAATTTTACATTTTAGCAAATGCTCTTGTATTGCTTTATATCTTAATTCATCTTATCTTTTTTATATTTACATTCACAATCCCTATCGTGCAATTACTTTCTCCTTTTGTATGCTTTTTCTGTCTTTGGTTTTTATTCTTACTATACAAATTTACGCCCCTCAAACAACAGTGGAGTGCTATTCAGCCCGTAACATTCATTTTCCCTTCAACATTAAAATTGCGTCACCAACTATGAATAAAAGCAAAATAACGAGAGTGCATGTTTCTCTCAACTGATTCCGACACGAAACAAACAATGAGCCATTTTCATACAGGATGACAGAAGCAAGAGCCAAATATATCAAAATGCAATGAATCATTGAATACGAGTGCTAAAATGGTAACTGTACATCTACCCCCGTTCAAGGTTGACTGGCTATATATGGACTTAAAGTGGATTTACTCATTTTGAATGAAAAGTTCATGCTTTAAATTATTGATGACATTATTTTGGAGCCATTAAAACCACGTAGCGTAAAAGTTACGTGCTGCGATTGTTATGCGTTGGTTAATTACGTCCTTCCGAATTAGCGGGCTGTAATCAGAACATTAAAACCTTAACACATTCATCATGTTCGTTGTGGCGAACAAGTTGGTCACGTCTTAACTATGTATTTGGCAGTATCACAAAGAACTTTCGTCCATTGGCAGTATCACAGTCTCCGATAATTACAACATTAAAACGATTAGAATATCAAATATGTAGCAAATGAAAGTTATACACTTGAAACTTAAGAGTACAAAAGTAAATATGTTGACTTAGAGATAATATTCTACACTGAAGAGAGTATCACAGCAACAGATCATAGTTGGAACATAATCTGAAAGACAGCTCCCCCTCCCTCAATCCATCGAAAATATGTATTACATAACATTAAGAACCTGTCTATCATAATGATCATTTGAGAATTTGAGATCACTATTGTGATGTATTTATATTGACATTTAAAAATTCGGACTTACAATACTCCCTTTTTATATGATGTGCTAAGTATTGCCTCTTATCTTATACCATCCTTTAATTCATACCTTAAGGTGGGTTTCTAGAATACAAGATTGTAAGATTGTAAAGAAGTTTTGGTTTCTACGAGAGGCAGCACAACTGCGCAACTGGTTAATGCACTCTTTCGTACTCCACATTTTGAGCAAGAAAAACTAGTTCACATTGAAACTCGGTCGTTGCACTTTCTTTTCGTCAAAAATATTATGTTTCAATGATTTATTGAATTATGAATGCAATTATACTTGGCACCACATAATGCGAATTTACTGATCCGGAATGCAACAAGATACCAATACAATTTAAAGATTGTTCTCTGATCTCTGTTCCGATTTTGATTCTGTCTATAAAGGAATGTATAGGCCTAATTATTCTATCATGTTTTCTATTGTCTTTATAGGCCTCGTCTGAAGGAGAGGGGGAAACAAAATTACATGTGCTATATTCTAAAGCCTCTCAATATTTCGTTTCGTTTTAATAAAATAGTAATTGGATATGAGCGCTGATACAATGATATTAACAAAGGTTTGCATTTAAAAAAAAGGTTTCAAATATGCAGTACGGAAATATGTATTTAACATTTTAAAATGTTACTTCATCAGAATAGAACTGTCATTTATATTCAAAAGCTGATTTTTGTGGATTGACCATTATACAAACCATTAGTAAATTTGTTAGAATCTTTGTGAATATAAAATGAATAAATACTAGCAAGACAGCAGGGAGATTTGATTCACTATTACACGGTTTGCGCAGATAATACTTGTTTATTCTTTAAATAACGTATCTAAATAAATAATAACAAACGCGATTGTTTTAGATAAAATGTAGTGTGAAAATAGGACTTAGTTCATCGACATAATTATATGGTTGCAGTGCAAATTGATTTCAACCGTATGATTTGAAGAAATAATTGCATTTTAATCTCTACCTTTGGAGTTAAATTGGATCAGACACATTCAAGTTATCATGATGTTCAGACTAAGTAGCTCAAAGATTAATTCTCAATGTATGAAAGCGATGTAACATTTAATCCCCTGTCCCAGGCCACATGGCTTGAAGACTGTTTTGAAGTAAACAACCATGTGTCTTCCTAAGCAACCGTGCTAAGTATGTTCTAGATGGCTATCACTACAGGAATACTTGCACAAACTAGGCTTTCGATTCTTTCTAAAGTTCATGTTGTAGTTTTTTAACCGGGTTATAGTATTTTCATTAACTCTTTCTCTACTTTAAACTAAATTGTTTTTATTAAACATCCTACTTGTTCAATCTCATTCTATATTGCCTTTACTATGAATACTGAAAGCAATATTAACATTTCTAGTTCATCTTTTATTTCCAATTAAACATATAATGTCAGCATCTATACCTGTATCGCCTCTGGTGCCAAATAGGCCAACTAGTTCTCCGTCCTCTGTTAATACAATGTGGCCTCTACTTTAACATTTGTGTTTACTACTTTTACCTACTAGTATCACTCTTATCGATATACATGTAATAATATAAATTATATAAGTGTTACTATCATTAACTCTATTTTTGTTTAAAAAATGAGATATGCAATTCTGAACACGATAAGCTAAATATGCATAATTGCATGAATGTCCTGAGCTACACAGATTTTTTTTAATCCAGCTTTTCAAGAATATTCATTAGAGAGGCCGCTAGAAAGACGATGAGTACACAAAAAAGTCTCTCCGTTTGGGAGGGGGCAATTTCCATGCTCCTGGCTACATCTACAGTCCACTGCGAATTTTCAAACATATCTTTGGGAAATGGGACAAAGTTTCATCTTGATCTAAACTTTGCACGTACATTTGCAGGAAACGTCCGCATCAAAGTGTAGCCCTCGTTACGTTTGTAAGAGTAGGGTACCAAAAATAGAGATGAGATGAGTCTGTAAAACAGGAGACGAAGAGGAGATGTGTGATGGTTAAACTCGTGACACGGACTGCCTTTTAATAACAAGAAATAATATATATAAAACATAATTGAATATACGTATTCAACAAACTCACATAATCAAAACACAAATACACTTCTATAGTTCCTATCCTACTAATAGATAGGTTTACATCCAAACTTAGCCATTAGATGAAATAGCAAAGTAAATATCAACAACATGTCCCTTTCCAATATTTAACCAAACAAAGACTTATCATTCACTAGAATGGATAATGTATAGTAACTATTAACTTAATAACAAATACTCAAAACGTATAACTGCTGAATTACGAAGATAACCAATATCTAACTCGACTAAACCTGAATAAAGTAAACAAGACGAAGAGGAGATGTGTGATGGTTAAACTCGTGACACGGACTGCCTTTTAATAACAAGAAATAATATATATAAAACATAATTGAATATACGTATTCAACAAACTCACATAATCAAAACACAAATACACTTCTATAGTTCCTATCCTACTAATAGATAGGTTTACATCCAAACTTAGCCATTAGATGAAATAGCAAAGTAAATATCAACAACATGTCCCTTTCCAATATTTAACCAAACAAAGACTTATCATTCACTAGAATGGATAATGTATAGTAACTATTAACTTAATAACAAATACTCAAAACGTATAACTGCTGAATTACGAAGATAACCAATATCTAACTCGACTAAACCTGAATAAAGTAAACAAGACGATAACAACTATATACTAACTAATTATAACGAAGAAACTATATAGATTTATACATGTCTGACTAATAATATACAACTGGAGACTACCGAGTGATAAATATATAGTGCTTTCGTAAACGAGACATATATCGTGCAAATGAATAATAATTGTTGTTCTCTAACTTAATTCATACTGTAAAAATACATGAGCGTTTGGACCATAATAAAAACACACTCATACATATATAATAGTGACGGCTAAAGTATATTTACTTCAGCTACTAATACTATAGTACCTACTCTATACAGATTACAGAGTTGAGACAAATACACCTAAAAAGCCCAAGTTCCTCTTTGTCAAGGTAATACTTGTACTGGTACTATTAGTTAAAAGTTGTAATCCTTTCTTTGTTCTCAACGATGCGCTCAATCCCTTACACACCTTGTGAACGTACTTAGTCTAATCACGCAGACACCAATGTATCATAGATAAATGATTATAAAGTTGTACACCAATTCCACACCAATCCCTGGTATATCGGAACACATATTAACATGATTATTATCTTGGCATGATAATGTAAGATCCTGAACAAAATAAACGACATAATAACTCGATACATATTATAAGTACGGACTTATAGACTAGCAAAATCTGGCCGGTTCATTGTCAAATCGAAGGTCATCTCCTTCTGAGATGGAAATCTCTCAAAACGTTATCAAATCGAATATGGAAAATCGTAATAATATTTCCCCAACTAGAATATGTCAGATGCTATAACTAGAATCACAATAGTGGTTCATAAACGACAAAATATTGATTAGCTCATATCTTTAAGTAAGAAAGCTAAATAGTTATGTACAATGTGAAATATATATATTCGCGGGTACCATTCACCCATACAGTATAACGCTTCACAAATAGTTGTAAGAAAGCTACACTTTCTTAACTTAAATTCTTCCCTTAAAACAACGATATCTACCAATGCGAACATCAGAACATATCCAATCATACATCAGTACAACCGCACAAAGTTATGTAACATGATAATAATGATTTACTTAAATATAAGTATAATACAAAATATGGTAAATTACCTGTAAAACAGGAGACGAAGAGGAGATGTGTGATGGTTAAACTCGTGACACGGACTGCGAGGAGTCAAGCGGGTTCACGAGTTCAAGGTGTTTAGAAACAAAGGAACAAAGTAATGTTGCGGGGTCACGTGTTAAAAGATATTTGCATAAAGTGAGTCATGTAATCCAGCATTCTATGTGGAAACAGGATGTTTGTATGTGACTAGTCTTTATAGAACAGTCACCTGGTTACACTCTCCCTTCCTTCGAAACAATGCCGTCCCGGCATATAAAACAATTTATTTAAAAAAATATAAATAATTAACAAAATCAACATTCTGAATAGAATCACACTATTGTAAAATAGTGTTTAAAAAAAATGTCTCCTATACCATACCTAGCTTAGCCCTAGCTATATTCATACCGGGACTTTTCCACCGTGCCCACAGCTTCTTCCCAGCCTCTAATTTTGTTTGATAAACGGAAAGATTAAGGAGGTGACCGAGAGTATTGTATTGGAGCCGTTCGACAGGGCGACGCGTGCGTCCACTTCGTCTAATCGGGGTTCCATCATCGAGATCTTCAGTGGGAGTTTGCTCACCTGAAGAAGGAAGATTATCTAAGGGGTGTTGGTTATTCGAAGGAGGAGGTTCCTGAGCGAGGGATGAGTCATCGCAGGGGGTTGGATTATCAGAGGGAGGTAGGTCATCTGAAGAAGGGAGGTCATCTATTGGGTGTGGATCGGTTATGGGAGGTGTGTCAATCGGTGGGTCAGCGGGGGTTAAGTCAATGATGGAGGGTGGGTCTTCAGCAGGGCGTCGAGGATATTCTACGCCCTCTGGGAGGATCGGGACTCTACCAGTTCCCTGGTGTCGATCATGATGGGCTCGGGCTGGACCAATCACTTCAGGCACCCGAAGTAACAGATCTTCTGTTTCTTCGTTATGAGAAGAGTCCATCTTTGGTCCCTCAGTCTGGTCAGCCTTAGGTCGATTGGTCGCTATGTTTGGTTTGGGGGTGGTTTCTTCAAGGGGCAGGAACATACAAGGGGTTAAAAGGTTTCGGTGAACAGTCCGCTCCCGCTTCGTGTCTGGTCGTTGGACCACATACACTGGCAGCTCGGGATGTTTACTCAACACGATGTAGGGTGTTGACTCCCATTTGTCTGCCAGCTTCTGTCCGCCTGTGGACTTGTCCATGACCAGCACACGATCTCCCGGTAAAAGTGATGTCAGCTTGGCCTTCTTGTCGAATTGGACCTTCTGGCGATCTTTCGCCAGCCTCGATTTCCCTGCCGCAAGATCGTAGGCTGCTCGGAGACCTTCCCGGAATCGAGTGACATAGTCCTCATATCCCACATCTTCACTTTGAGATGGAATGCCGAAGATGACATCCACCGGGAGATTTGGGTGCCTGCCAAACATAAAATGAAAGGGAGCGTAACCCGTAGACTCATGCTTTGTTGCATTATAGGCATGGGTCAGATGTCCAAGATGATCCTTCCAACTGGCCTTCTGCGAAGGATCTAGAGTTCCGATCATGTTGATTAAAGTCCGATTGAAGCGCTCCGTTGTTCCATTCCCCTGCGGATGGTAGGCAGTGGTTCGGCTCTTTTTGATCCCCGCTACTTTGCAGAGTTCTGCAATGAGGTGGCTCTCAAAGTTTCTCCCTTGGTCTGCGTGTATTCTGCGGGGAAACCCGTAGTGAACAAAGAAATTATCCCACAAGGTCTTAGCCACTGTTGTAGCGAGCTGATCCCTTGTGGGGTAGGCTTGTGCATACCTGGTAAAATGGTCAGTTACCACCAGGACATTCTCGTAGCCACCTTTAGATTTATCCAACTTCAGGAAGTCAATGCACACCAGTTCCAGCGGTTCAGATGTGTGGATGCTCGAAAGGGGAGCACGGTTCCCTGAAGTTGGTGTCTTCCTCAGGCAGCATCGCCTACAGGTGGTACACCAGGCATGCACATCTTGTGCCATCCTTGCCCAGAAGAAACGCTGTCGAAGATTGTCCAGAGTTCGTTCAGCCCCAGGGTGACCAACATCATCATGGAGGTGACCAAGAACCAGTTTGTGATGACAACGTGGGAGTAGCAGTTGATGACGCAGTGCCCCAGCAGAGTCTTGGTACCGCCGATGAAGAACTCCTGACTTTAGTTCTAGGCGTTGGTACTGCCTGAGAATGAGCTTAGCATCTGGAGAGCATACTTGAAACTCCTGCTTGGTAGGTTTGGAGCCTCGCTCCACATACGGCATAACTACCGACAGATCAGGATCCGATCTTTGCTGCCGAGCAATCGTTTCCACTGGAATGATGTCGATGGAGGGTGTTCCCGTCTCACTTTCACCTTGGTTGCCTGGGTTAGATGCACCGGCTGCCAACTGGAGAGCTGTGGGATGAACAAATCCAGACGGTTGCAATCCTCCTTGCAGAACGGCTGACACTGCTAAATGGCTGCAGTCGACTTGCACATCTTGAGTTGGTACTCCAGCCGACGCCTCTGGTAACCTTGAAAGAGCGTCTGCTGCGGCGTTGAGCCTCCCACTCCTGTATTCCACACTGAAATCAAAGTCTGCAAGTGCCGCAACCCATCGCTGGCCAGTTGCATCCAGCTTTGCAGAACTGGTGACATATAGGAGTGGATTGTTGTCTGTCAGGACATGGAATCGGCGACCAAGGAGATACTCACGAAACTTGTCTACCACGGCCCACTTCAACCCCAGGAATTCGAGCTTATGAGCTGGGTATTTGCTCTCGGATGGTGTTAAAGCCTTGCTTGCGAAAGCAATTACCCTCTTCTTACCATCCTGGAGTTGACTGATGACTGCCCCAAGGCCAGAACCAGACGCATCAACCTCAAGAAGGAATGGGGTCTCAAAGTCTGGGAAGCCTAGTACTGGAGGAGACGTTAGTTTTGACTTGAGTAGCTCGAAGGCCGCTTCACATTCCCCAGTCCAATTGAAGGGAGGGAGTGGTTTCCGGGTAGACTTGCGTCGACCACCTCCTTCTGTGAGCTGAAACAATGGCTTCGCTGTTTTCGCATACCCTGGCACAAACCTCCTATAGTATCCTGTGAATCCTAAAAACCTACGTACATCTTTGCTGGTCTTCGGACGAGGCCAGTCCGTCACAGATGAGGTTTTCTCAGGGTCAGTCTCGATTCCCTCCTGGCTGATCACATGGCCCAGATACTTGACCTTGGTCTGAAGGAGGTGACACTTCCTAGGCTTCAATTTCAACCCTTGTTGACGGAGCCGATTGAAGACAAGTGTCAGGCGATCAAGGTGATCGTCGAAGGAGCTGGAGAAAACGATGATGTCATCCAAGTAGATTAAAAGAGACTCGAACTGTTGGTCCCCTAGGCATGACGTCATCAGTCGCTGGAAAGTTGCTGGAGCATTCTGGAGACCAAACGGCATCCGGATACATTCAAAGAGTCCCATGGGAGTCGTAAATGCTGTCTTTGGTCGATCCTTCTCCGCAACCTTTACCTGCCAATACCCACTTGTTAGGTCCAGGGTGGTGAAGTACTTTGCATTCCCAAGTGCATCGAGGGCCTCGTCGATCCTAGGCATTGGGAAAGCATCCCGTCTCGTCTTGCCATTCAGGTGACGGTAATCTATGCACAGACGAATGGAGTCATCCTTCTTGCGTACCACCACAATGGGAGAAGCGTACGGGCTATGACTTTTCTTGATTACTCCTGCCTGTTCCATCTCCTGGATGTGTCGTCTCACCTCTTGGAACTGAGCAGGGGGAATTCGCCGGTAGGGAAGACGGAATGGATCTTCATCTACAAGTGGGATGTCATGTTCGATGTCCTTAGCCAACCCATAATCAAAGTCATGCTGTGAGAACACGTCTGAGTATTCAGCAAGAAGATGCTCCAGCCGCAACTTCTCTTCCGGAGTAATGGGGGAGCTGGCTAAGTCGAGTTCAGGGAAGCTCGCTGAGGTCTGTGCCAGCAACGGGGAAGGTCCTGAAGGAGGTGTGAGCTGATTCTTAGAGGCTTCTTCGATGGCACATACTAGGAAAAGTTGAGCCAGAGGGACATTCTTGCCGATGGTGATGGGTCTATCGGACACATTCAAGACTCGGATTGGTATGTAGCAACCCGGAGACGCATCTACGAGTGTCCTTCCTACCATCATCCTAGATCCCTTGGTTGAATGCCCAATTGGCTCCACTATAGCTGTACAGCTCGGGCAGTTCCTGGCTACCTGGCACATAACCTCCACTTCCGAGCCCGGCTCAATCCTTCGTCCTCGGCCACGGTGAACTGCTATTCCCAGATTTCCTCGGGCGTCCCCTGGTCGACGGCTTTCGATTGCAGAGCAAGCAGCAGACCATGCCTTGTTCTGCCTCTCCACTACCTGCAGGTATGTCGCACCATGTAGCCTCACCTGGTCTTGTTGGGCTAGCCTGATAAGGTTGGTGCCGACGAGGGCGTCGACACCGGGTCCATAGCTCCCTGGGGGGACGATGAAGGCTGGGACTTTGGAATAAGTGCGGCCCAGGCACTCTACCTCTAGAAGGATAACTCCTCCATGGGCCAAAGGGTGACTTCCAGCACCTCTAATCTGTACTGGGGAGGGAGTAGGGGATAAAATACAAAGGGAAGGATGGGAGGAAATGAAGGAGGATGAAACAGTAGTCACCTGGGAGCCCGAATCAATTAGTGTAGAGGCGGGTACACCATTGATGACCACCGTGTCCAGGTTTGTTGGGCCGATCACCGGTATAAGTTCTGGGTCGATTCTAATCTGCTGGATACTAGAACTTGGTAAACTATTATTTGATAGACTATTATTTGGTAAACTATTATTTAAATTAATTTTGCCCGCACTCCCTTTCTTTAACTTCGGTGCGGGCCGAACCCGTTTAAATGACTCGCTTGGTGTAGGGCGTCTCCTTGGCTGCCGGTTATGTCCGAACTGGTCGGGGCTCTCCTCCGATTGTGGGGAGTGCTCCTCCGATTTGGGCAATCTCTCACCCAGTGCCCCTTCTGGCCGCACTCCCAGCAGTCCGATGAAGGGTGCGTAGATGAAGGGCGCGTAGATGCAGCTGGCTCTTGCACCTCCAAGGCCTTTAATCTTCTCTCCAGGGAGGCTACCCGCTCATCAGTTCTCCCCTGTTGGTCCCGGATATCCGACACCAGCCTCAACACGTCCTCCGTGTTCTTGGATATTTGAGCGAGCCTCCCCTGGCTCTCATCTGGATTGTTAGATGACTGATGTGCGTACACAGTCGCGGGCCTCCTTGCCTTGGTATGGCGCTCCCTTGCAATCCGTCGGACCTCTTCCCGCAGGTTCCTAAAAGTCATCACCCGAGGCCTCATTGGAGCGAGACGAAGCCGTAGATCCTCCTCCCTAAGACCTCGCATGAACTGGGTGCACATAACCGAGTCCCTCTGTGCTTCGCTGACCGCTGTCGGGAATTCCCTCTGAATGTCTTGGAAGAGCGACTGCAGCGCGATGGCGTATGACTGTGCGCTCTCTCCGTTCCGTTGGGTCCTCTCGTAGAAGGCAGCAAATGGGTCCTCTGTTGGAGCGTCCCCATACTCTTCCTTCAACTCCTCCAATGCATCTGCTGCCGTCTGCTCCTCCAGAGGTAAATTTAGAATGAGGCGACGTGCTTCCCCTCCTAAATTTCTCACGATGGTGGAGTATTGAAGTGAGGGTGGTGTATGGCTCGCCACGAAGAAGTACTCGATATCTCTAGCCCAATCTTCTACAGATATTTTGGATTCCCTCCCATTGAAGATAGGGACTCCCCTCACTTGTGTTAATGCTGGTCCCGTAATTGTGGGTGGCACGTCTGGTTGGGCGGACAGGTTGAGTGGGTTATCAAACATGAGTGTTGGTTCTGCTCGAGTGGCCATTATAAATTTTGGGTATTATAGAGCTTTACGAAAAAAATCTTTATATTAAGAAAATGATAAAGTCAGGGGATATAGAGAAGCTGTAGACAGGTCGTGATTAATGAAATAAAATAAAATGGTTAGATTTAAACATTTACATCAGATAAGATATAATTTGTTGTGATGAATGTGTCAAACAAAAGGCACTCTCCAATCGTAAATAAGAGGAAAAAAAGAAACATTAAATTAACAGGCTCAAAACAAATTGGTTACATTCGAATGAAACGACAATAAATTATATCAATTAAAACAATTATAGATTATTTCCTTGAGTGATGTGTGTTCTGATCCATCCAACAGTCAGTCCAGATCCTCGTCTGCTCAAGACCGTCGTCAGTTCCGATCCTTCCCACCGTCAATGTTGGGACACGGTCGTGTGTCCTTCTTCCTCCGCAATATAGTGCCGTCCTGTTTTTAAAAGACTGACAATCTGTCCGATCCTGCCGATTACGCCAAATGTAGCCCTCGTTACGTTTGTAAGAGTAGGGTACCAAAAATAGAGATGAGATGAGTCTGTAAAACAGGAGACGAAGAGGAGATGTGTGATGGTTAAACTCGTGACACGGACTGCCTTTTAATAACAAGAAATAATATATATAAAACATAATTGAATATACGTATTCAACAAACTCACATAATCAAAACACAAATACACTTCTATAGTTCCTATCCTACTAATAGATAGGTTTACATCCAAACTTAGCCATTAGATGAAATAGCAAAGTAAATATCAACAACATGTCCCTTTCCAATATTTAACCAAACAAAGACTTATCATTCACTAGAATGGATAATGTATAGTAACTATTAACTTAATAACAAATACTCAAAACGTATAACTGCTGAATTACGAAGATAACCAATATCTAACTCGACTAAACCTGAATAAAGTAAACAAGACGATAACAACTATATACTAACTAATTATAACGAAGAAACTATATAGATTTATACATGTCTGACTAATAATATACAACTGGAGACTACCGAGTGATAAATATATAGTGCTTTCGTAAACGAGACATATATCGTGCAAATGAATAATAATTGTTGTTCTCTAACTTAATTCATACTGTAAAAATACATGAGCGTTTGGACCATAATAAAAACACACTCATACATATATAATAGTGACGGCTAAAGTATATTTACTTCAGCTACTAATACTATAGTACCTACTCTATACAGATTACAGAGTTGAGACAAATACACCTAAAAAGCCCAAGTTCCTCTTTGTCAAGGTAATACTTGTACTGGTACTATTAGTTAAAAGTTGTAATCCTTTCTTTGTTCTCAACGATGCGCTCAATCCCTTACACACCTTGTGAACGTACTTAGTCTAATCACGCAGACACCAATGTATCATAGATAAATGATTATAAAGTTGTACACCAATTCCACACCAATCCCTGGTATATCGGAACACATATTAACATGATTATTATCTTGGCATGATAATGTAAGATCCTGAACAAAATAAACGACATAATAACTCGATACATATTATAAGTACGGACTTATAGACTAGCAAAATCTGGCCGGTTCATTGTCAAATCGAAGGTCATCTCCTTCTGAGATGGAAATCTCTCAAAACGTTATCAAATCGAATATGGAAAATCGTAATAATATTTCCCCAACTAGAATATGTCAGATGCTATAACTAGAATCACAATAGTGGTTCATAAACGACAAAATATTGATTAGCTCATATCTTTAAGTAAGAAAGCTAAATAGTTATGTACAATGTGAAATATATATATTCGCGGGTACCATTCACCCATACAGTATAACGCTTCACAAATAGTTGTAAGAAAGCTACACTTTCTTAACTTAAATTCTTCCCTTAAAACAACGATATCTACCAATGCGAACATCAGAACATATCCAATCATACATCAGTACAACCGCACAAAGTTATGTAACATGATAATAATGATTTACTTAAATATAAGTATAATACAAAATATGGTAAATTACCTGTAAAACAGGAGACGAAGAGGAGATGTGTGATGGTTAAACTCGTGACACGGACTGCGAGGAGTCAAGCGGGTTCACGAGTTCAAGGTGTTTAGAAACAAAGGAACAAAGTAATGTTGCGGGGTCACGTGTTAAAAGATATTTGCATAAAGTGAGTCATGTAATCCAGCATTCTATGTGGAAACAGGATGTTTGTATGTGACTAGTCTTTATAGAACAGTCACCTGGTTACAAAAGCATCACACGACACTGTTAAGAGTCACTGAAGATCCCCAAGATAGCGCTTATTCCCATCACATCTTAGCCCTCCCTCCGGGCCTACCACTCCTGTTATTCGATACCATACCTGTCTGTTCTGGAAGCAGAACGAATTAAAGCTCAATTGATACATCCCTTGGTCTCCTGAGAGCTTCCATTGCCATCTAGAGAGGTATCCTTTTATCAAATGATGCATTGCAGCCAGAGGATATGTAGCCGAAAAGTCAAAAGGTGATTTAAGATCAAAATGAGATAGTCAAGGTCTATACTACGCTGGCAAAGTTTCCTATCATATAGATCTACACCTTTCGCAAGATAATAAGCCATAATATTCTACTTCAAATGTGTATACAAAATTGTATGTAGCCCAATATCTTCATTGTGATTTACCTAACGAGCACGAAGTTTCGACATTTTCTATCGCATTCTCATCATAATGCTCTTGTTCATAATCTGAATGAATTAATCGCCCCATTCAACATTTCGCTTTCATTTTTCTTCAACGAATGTATCCGAAATAAAAGTTAGACAAAGATTCAATGCTCATTATGTGAACTGAACACCGAATTGCAAAGATGAAGTAGGTTTTCCTCAGCTTTCAAATTATTCGGTATTTTAATGATATTTGTTACAAACGTGATTTAATTCATCTGTCCTATGTGGAAGCTGGTAATATTTTGTCGTTGTGGTTATCATAAAGTCATTGAAAACCAATACCCCAAAAGACCACACACGAGCATTTAATTTTCAATTTACAATGTAGAGCAAGATTCCTGATGAAGTCATTCTTTACAGACCATAACATTGTTGGTGCAGAATATGTACAATTTAGAAATGTAAATTATATTTCTATACGAGCTTTTTGAGTCTGTAACAAAACATTCTCACATGAACAAAGCAATGCAAAGGTTTGATTGGGTTTATTATCTGGATGGCAGCGTATGGTATGCTTCCTTATACTGTCTCGTGTCATAACTATGTCTCTATCATCTTTCATGCACCCTTACCCTTCTTGCACCCCTTCCCTCAATGCACCCCTTCCGATTCCTCCCAGTCTAAAAGTATGGTCACAAAACTGCGTCGTGTACCTAAATATGTGTAGTGTTATGTAATTCTCGTCATGACAACGTGTAAATAATACCAATTAGTCAAGTGAGGAAAATATAGCATTGCGATTATTTAATTTCCATATCTAGTTATTTACCTATCTTATTGTGTTTTTTAACAAATTCCACCTCTTCAAGTTTAACATACTGCCTAATTTGATCGCTCAGTCTTTTTTTTTTTTTTTTTTTTACCGCGGTGACTAATTCCGCACTGAAGCAGACAGATTTTCCCTCTTCCTGTCCGCTGTCACCGCTCATTCCCTGAGTAGAAACAAAATGCTGATTGTCCGGAGATATAACGACACCAAGGAAGCGAACTCAAGAAGCACATCTCAAACGTCTTCTTTTGTTTTAAGTTGTTTTTGTTTATACATCTGTTTTTAGGTATAACGAACATTAATTATTAGTCATCAAAGTCTCTATAAAGTCCCACGTAGGCTGGTATATATCTAATTTTGGACGGTGCCTGGCAAATTGTGTCACATTGATCAAGGTATTATCTCTATGGAAAGACTTATTTCAGCATGGATGACTATTTATATCTTCCTATTGTCCGAAAGTTAATCTCTTTTTTTCCTGGTATATTTCAACTAGCCATATTGTTAGTTTAGTCCCATACTTGTTTATATATCTTTATTCAATTGTACTTGAGTACTATTTTTTTTATCAACGTTATCATATCTGCTTTGTATTCAATTTATTGGTCATTTAATCAAATATTTTAACTGAGCTTGCTCATATTCTTATCTACAAGGGAATTATGTAAGAACAGTTTTGAAAGATAACCGTATTTAGAATTTTACCTCGTACCTACCTTTTCCCAAAGATGAAAAAAACTTTAGCAGCAATTTTCTTTTAAATGAAATCTGTTTTTAATGTTCAATATTCATTAATCAACCATTTGACCAGAGCTTGAGGGCACTATTCTCTTTTACACATGAATTATTCCAATCAAGTACTTTATTTGCATTGGCGTCACGCTAACCGCAATTAGGACAAGAAGGCCCCTCGAAGATTCCACCTCCACTATTACTCCCTTAAGTCTTCCCAAACTATTGAAAGATGCACAGTTTCTACACCCACGCCCTTTGTTCCTCCCAATTCCGTTTAATTACATTGTCTCAGTTTTGCTGTGAAGATCTGAGAGGGAAAACAAATCTTCTTTCCTGCGGGAGCACAATCTGGCTGCATTTCAGAAGATTGATCAAAGGATGAATTCGAGGGACTCACCAAAGTTTTCTGATCATTCTTTTCAAGATGCCTACAAAGGCACAAGTTACTTGTGAAAAAGTACAATAATTCAATCATACAAGTAGGAAATGTTTTGTCGGCAACCTAAACACAACCGGACGAGTCGGTAAGATGTGATCGCTGATTAATGGTTCTTTCTGCTTTTACTACCACTAGACACTGGTCAAAAACTATATTCACTTTGGATGAAATAAATAGATAAAAACGGGGAACATCTTATGGAATCGCTGAAATGGGATAATGGAAACTATTAGTATGAACTGTAAGGATGACGAAGTCTTTCTCATTTGCTCCCAACCACATGTATATTATCTACTCGGTTTATTGTAATATAGGTAGCATACTGGACATGAATGTGCATATTATGATGCAGCTTTAGACTGGCTAGAATGTGTGTTAACTTCTAGTTCTACGTGCTGCACCCTATAGATTTGAATTGTGCCTTGGATACCCTTCTCTTTCAACAAAAGTATTTGATTTTGGCGATAGCTACATTAAACGCTTCCTGTATGCGTGATGGCTGCAGTTTTTAATACAAAGAGCCAAGGGCATGCCCGAGATATACATCAGAAATTTTCAACAATATACGAACAAAATGAGTTTCCACTGAGTCAGTTCTCTTCACCCACAGTAACTTGGGATGCTGATGCAACAAGATAAAGTTAGCTTCCGGGTGACCCCACACGTCACTTCCGATGCCACTTCAATGTATCGCGTATGGTCTTGGACAACACTTCTGCTGATTTGCAAACTAAAGGACACTGTATATGGATAATATTCAAAGACCATCTAGCTAGACCAGTACTTTCACAATAGATTTCACAGGACTGCAATCATTTTGAATAATTGTACATTATAACTATCATCGTTAGAATTGACTACTTTTAGGACTTAAGATAATTAAGTATGTTCCATTTTTACCGACGGTTTGGATCTGATCGTGGCTTAAGAAACGGCGCCAAGACATATCGACTGACCAATCCAGAGAAACAAAATTAGCGGCTTAAACTAGCTGAAATGACCAAAAACTTTGATGATCGGTACCATTGACCTTCAAGAACATGGCTCCTCATTTGATTATTAATTACATTTGAATAATACCACTAAACAGTTCTCATCAATAGAATTCTAGGAATATGGAATAGAAGTGTATGAATTTAGAAACAGGACTGGTTACATCGATTTAAGGATGTTTGTCCTACAGAGATAAAAAGTAGGCCCCTTTTCTTCACTTGCAGGGCAGATGACAATCCCGCATGGCCTCTGGAAATTATTATCTTCATGTTCTAGTCATCTAGTACTATGCAGTAACCCCATGGGGGCCAGGAAGAGGAAGAACAAGCATATGTTAAATATAGATTTTGTTTATTACTTTCGAAAATTGTATTCATGTCAACTGTTTGCAGTATAAATTTGTTGAAGACATCAATTTATATGCCTAAAAATGAGTCGTATTTAGCTGGATGAAAGAAAGAAAGAAATTAATATTCCATGGATTGGGCGGACTTTGTAGATACAGGGACACAGGTGGTGGAGTAGCAGTATCATCACAACAATGATCTCTGGATCATGACGCCAAAGAGATCGGGGTCCTTTCTTGTCAAGATCATATCATATACATTGGTCATCAGGGATTGCGTAATAAAGGTCTCTAATTGCAAAATTATCGATCTCTAATTGCAAAGTGATGGCATGTGATTCTGTTATCCTCTTCATTTTCCACAAAACTTAGTTTTTAACCATAAATGTATGTCTTCAACAAAGTTAGAAACACATTTTATTTTTCAACAAAGTGTAATACAACTTTGGTATTTCTCAACAAGTTAAAAAGAATACGATTATCAAATGCAACAACATCTGATAACATCAGTGATATGATGACAAAATACTGAATGCCTATGAATATGGTAAAAGTCTCTTTATAAGAAGTTGTTATTGCATGGATAACTTCAAAGCGACCATTAAAATGTTAAGATCTTGTCACGCCTCAAGATTCACGCACCTTGGTCTTGTAAATGGTCAGTCTATACGCTCAAACAGACAGGTTGAGTAAACTTTGTTGACGTGCTCAATTTTCCATTCATTGATCTCTATTACACCTTCATTGATGACCACGTAATGAAACGATGTTGACCGGAAAGAAGCTAGATCTTTTTGGCGCCAAGTGATCATCGTTCTGATGAGCTGTATGAACGTACAGGTGTTTAAGCTCTTCTAGCCAACCACCTGCCGATGTGTATTAATAAAGTCCAAGACCGGCACCTTTACATTGGATTAAGGGCGACGGATGACAACAACCCAGTCACTCAACCACAACATGTCTAATCATGTTGATTACAATCCAGCAACAGGTAGTCCTATCTTGTAGAATGTTCTCCTGGATATTATTTTTGGGGCAAAAAAACACATTCATCAAATAATTCCTCATTGCGAGAGTAGGAAGATTATTATGTCGTCATTGGATTAAGGTAATCATGGTATTAGACTATCTTGACAAGAAACGTGGTGGTATATCGGCTTGTGGTTAAGTTACATTAGTGATTAATAAAGCCATAAATCATGGAAAATAAATGATGAATGTGCTAAATTTGTCGACTCTAAAATGAGTGTAATACCAAAGTGATTAAAAAGCGTCTAAGTGATTCGAAATTGGAATATTCAGTTCATTTTATCATCTTCATATTCTTATGGTGAAAATTCGTCTCTTTGCAAAGAGTTAAATCAGTCAAAACCATTCAAAAATCTATCTAATTCTCTCTTGTGCCATAGTTTTCGAGGAGAAGAAGACAGGAACCTACTAATTAAAACAAAAATAATAACACAAACTGGTAAAGATGTAAGCCTAGAATGTCCCTTCAGATTGTTACATTGTTGTTCAGTGTGGCGCATACTTTTGCGATGATCTTGAAAAGTTCCAAGTGCTCATACCTGTTTGACCGAGGTAGGTATTTAGCCTTCATCAAACCGAGTTGTCACCTAATGAGGCCCGACGGAAGGATGCACCTCTGATCGCTTAGCTTAGTATCTGTCTCCAAACTGCGCCTGTCTTCATACGATATGACCCCTCTCTCCTGGCGCTACGTAAGGTGCCCTACTTGTTAACCCTTTACAAGCCACATATAAGATTTTCTTTTGCAGCACAACTTTATGCCGGTACTTTAAATTTAAAAATATAGGTAGTAGTTTCCTCGCATTACGATGTTTCTTAAATAATGATTTAGCATTATGCTGTATATATATATACACTATTGCCAATACAGAACTTGTCTTTCCTCTTTTCATGAAATGATCGTGTCAATATGGTTTATCATTGATGGTTGAAACTTTTATATTCTCACAACTTTATTGATCGATCTCTATGACTCTTCAAATTGATCAATAAAGTTCTGAGAAGATATGAACTTTATACATCAAGGATAAATCGTATTGACACAATCATTTCATGAAAAGAGTTTAGAAAAAAGGTAATCCGTATTCATGGGCGACATTATATTATATGACTATAATTTTTTTTGTACCACTTATTGTGGAATTAGGAATATGAATTTACATTTCATATTTGGTGTGGTCTAAGCTCTAGTAGAGCTATAAACTTCATACAATAATCAGATATACTAAGGTCTTAACTGTGGTCGGTAACTAATAGGACAAAATAGCTTGGACGTTCCCATTACTTTGATCCGAAACTCGATTTTAAATATAGAGTAATGGAAAGTGGTGAACCTCAACAAAATATACATTACATATGATTTGTAAAGTCTGAGTCAATATACATCTAAATAGTATTTTATTGAGAATGCACCAACAGCAAGTGGTATTTTTACAAGCAGCCATAGTCCTTATCCTCCATTCATACAAGTCGTAAATTACCAATTTATACATGTCAAAATGTGTGCGAGTTGATAATCCCTTCATAGAGTTTCCATATTTATTTATTTGACAAAAGTCTTTATACAGGAAGCGGAAGGCTTTCTTACCGGTATGTGCGAAGGTGTGAAACTGTATTTTGCACCTCCATCCACCTGTTTTCACGACGGTACTTAGCCCATGTCGGTACTGTTATTAGCAGAGTGTGTGGGTGGGTAAATGTGTGCGCGAGTGTGGGTGGGTAAATGTGTGTGCGCGTGTGGGTAGGTAAATGTGTGTGCGCGTGTATAGTTATAATGCGATCCATACTCAAGGGTTATGCTTGAAGGAAAGAGGAAAGAGGACAGTTTGAAATGACGAGTTTCTTGCTCTGCAAATTGAAAATCCCATTATAATATCTTAAGAAATTTGGTAATGAACATGCATTCCTTTTTAATATGTTAATACGATGACACTTTCTGTCCAGGCTGTTTATTGAAGTTAAGGGAATAGCCGAGCAACACCCCTAGTATGAAAGTCTATAGATGACAAAAACTTTTTGGAAATTGTCAATGTACAATTTTCTCTATTAATAATGTCTGTCGTTATTTGAATATTTCGACATGGACGACAAAAGGAAGCGATTTTGTGAACAAAAAGGACTGTAAATGAAAAAAAAAGTTGAAGACATTACTCTCTCTATGGCCTACATTTTGGATATTATTTTTGTTGAGAAAAAAATGGTCTTGGGACAAAGTTGGAAGAAAGAAAATCAAATCTTTGTAGATATATCAATATAAAAAAAGATGCATATCGATTTGTTTAATATGTTTTCATAACAGTTTACTACTTTTTGACAAGTAAATCAATTTCATTTACTGACAAAGCGACAAAAAATCAGTTAGTATTCCAATAAGAACTCAAAGGAATTACTTTCAATAGGTGCTCATAGACTAAGGATAGCTTTAACTGAGTGTCACATCCAACAGCTGCGCTATGCAATCGACACACATATCATAGTTAATGAATGCGAAAACCTTACATAAACGCTAAATCGTGATTATTCTATATCAAATACATGTAGCACATTTCCAAAGATTTGAGACTAGCTGATATAGATACACAAGGAGGTGAATATACATGCGTAATCAGTACCGATCATTACGACTTAATCTTGAAACAAGTTTAGGAGAAGCGCGCATTTCAACAATATGCGGTATTTTAGTACAAACAATTTCATCTTTTAACTGACATAATGTTGTCTTGAATTACTGTAATAATTATTTACTACTACTTATTCCAATATAAACAAGAAAATGTATCAAAACAGATTAACAAAAAAATCGATATTGATCTCTAAAAAATAAGATTACAGAATAAACGAATCCGAATAGATAAATGGGAAGCAATCTAAAGTAAACAGTATCGCTGTTTTATATTCTCCCCTAGTTAGGTGACAAAGTCATGTTCTTGGATTAAAAGAAAATAGAACCTGCTGCCTCTCTTGTTCAATTATTGAGCTTCGATCACGTTAATAGTAGTTACGCTAAATGTTCTGACTGAAAAGGTAGGTCACATGGGTAAGGTCATTGAAGGAGGGTAGTTTGCGAGGGTTACATTAAACTCGACCGGTACTGTTCCCTTCCCCCTCCCCACCTCTTGCTCCCCCTCTCTCTATTTCTTTCTCTTTCTCTCTTGTGAACTCGGTGCCCCTACTTTCAACTCTCCTTGAGACTTCCAAACTTAGCCTGCAAGGAAGCGTAGCAGTATGCCTTCACGGGTATCAATTGCAACACGAAAAGGAAGTTTGTTAAAGGAATGCATTATTTCATCGGAAAGGGAAAACGATGATGGAGAGATAATTGTTCAAATTTGTTGTCGTCAAACCATTGTCATAATGGTTTAATCTCTTAAAAATATTATTTCGAAAATATTTTTTTAAGTATCTTCTTCCTCTCCTTTCTAAGTATATTGTATCCATTATAGTTCTTTACATTTTGTTCTGATCAGACTTCACCCTGCGCATACATTCATGGAAATTAATATCAAGATTATTAATCATAATAACCATGTTATTTATTCAATTCATAGGGTTTTAAAACACGTGTATTTTGCAATGAAATGGAATCAAATTTTAAAAATCAAATCTTGAGCTTTCACTTAGAGCAATCCTCGATAAATTAAGTCTGATGTAAAAATTATTCCTTCTGAAAAGTACATTTAATCCATTATCATGAGTAATGTTTTCCAATTTTTATACGTTTATTTTAAATCTTGGACAGTTATAAGTTGATCGGTGATGAGCTTCGTTGGTGTAAAAGAAGGTTTATCCTTGAAAATCTGTCCTCGCCACACCATCGGATGCTTCATCGTACTTGCAGAAAGATACCGCTTCGCACTACGCGAATTCAAATGCACTGAACAGTATGTGATCTACCTTTAATTACAAGAATGGATCATTACCATTCTCCTTGACTGCATTTAGCAACCTGGTGATTGGGTAGGACGGAAAGGACCCCCTGCAGGGTCAGAATCCCACCGGGTTTGAAGGTTATTCACGCCTGTACACGCCTGTATATACGCGAGATTGGATTGGATCTAGATAAGGTTGGTCCTTCTTTAAAAGTTAAGTAGACTATACTGAATATACACATTTCACTGTAGAAGAAACTGTTGAATACTTCTTGACTATGGTAATTGGGTAAAGCTGCATGTAGTTGTCCTACATACAAATAATTGTGTTTTGTGAGGTTTTGAAATAGTCAATATAATTCAATATGGACATAGATCATGTACAATAAAAAACATTGTACACAGAATAATGGGTTTGTAGGACACATTAATACGGCATTGAAATTTGTCCAAATATTAAAGCTGTAATAGTTTTCAAGAACTTGAGCGGAATTTTAGGAGTAACATTCATGGTACACCGATAATTAGACATTCTTCATCACAAAAATACAAAGCATAGGAAATATCACAGATTATTTCCACCTCCCCTAGAAATCGCTTGGCATTCTAGTTGTCTTCATTGGCTTTTGGATGCTTTTATCTTCTCTTTGTAAATTTGCAGATTAATAAGGACGAAATCTTTATGACCACCATAATCTGTAAGTCTTTATCTTCACTTAAATATGTGTGTGCGTGTGCGTGTGGGAGATGTAGGCGTATGTGATGTGTAAATGCATGTTTTTATTGAGTTGTGAGATGTGTGGGTACGTGTGGGTGTGCGTGTATCTTACTCATAATTTTATAAAGAAGAGAGATTGTTAACGTTATAAAAATAATTGAAAAGTTTTTTTTTTTAAAGATTCTTCGCTTTAAACCGCATATAGGGTTAACGGCTAAACAATTTATGACGTCTTGTGATAGACGAATACAAATATGTAAGTTATTATATTATTTTTGTCTAAAACAAAACATTTCTTTAAATGGGTGCTGCATGGGTAACATCCTAAATATTAGGATTTATTTAATTTATTTCTCTACATCCACCAACCTGCAGGCTACATTACTTCGAAATCTAATTCGAGGGACTGATGAAATCGAAACAAGGTACTGACTAATGAAAGAAACTCAAACATCATTACTGTGGAATGTTGCCAAATTCAGAGTCTTTTTGGCGGAGTAAGAACGAATGATGCTGCTTCAAGATCACGGCGTCATTTGTGTACATGTTACCAAGGCAACAGAAATAGCGGTAATTAAGTGCTTAATAACACATGTTAGAAAAATGCGTAGTAATGTGCAAGATGGCAAAAATATCGGGAATGGATGCAACATTTATTTCTTATGAAAATGTATAGTTTGTTTTAATAGGTCACCGATTTAAACAGTTTTTTAAAAAGAAATCATTCAAAATTGTTGTGTAGTGTATAGGTTTAAGCAGCTCAACAATATATTGTTTTTCGGTTCGGTGTCATTTTGATGATTGAAATGGTTTTAAATAATAATAATTTTCAGTGGTAAAAATAAAAGCTATGGTATCGTTTGTTCGGTATGGTATACCTAACTGACATGAATTTACATTTACTAAAGTAAGAGCTCACACCACTCTCACTTCCGATATTGCGCTTAATGATTGTGTAATGTGTATATCTACTACTAGCTACGAGAGACTCTTATGAAGGGTAAACATACACCCCTCTCTCTCTTATCTTACCCCTTCAAGGTTTACATGGGGTGCATGTCATTGTACAAATTGGATGAGTAATCGTCTTACTCGTTAAAATTAACCTGTATGTCCGAGTTATAAGATTGGACCTCATGGAGGCTAAGAGAGGCCTGCCTATAGTAGACAGGATATACAGACATAGGAACGAATGATTGCCAAGGCCAGTATGCTTAAAACGCTGCTATTTACACAAGTAGCAAATCTAGGGTTCTGTTTGCTAAGCTGCAGTTTTGGAGAAAGCTCAATGAACGAACAAAAAGAAAGTGATATCGTTGATGAATTTAATACACTTTGACGTCACCTTCCTGTGTGCAATGCCAGCTGTCCTTCTCAGTTAATATAACTAATAGCCTTTCTATCTATAGAAAACAATGTAAAGAATTAACTAGTTGGTAAACGAATCACAAAGAGCGATTTACATACTTCTTCAAATGTAAACAAAAATGGATCGGAAGAAAACGTTGGCAAGTTAAACAAAAACTTGTGGCAAAAAATATCTTGCGATACATGTGGCTGCGATGTTTTGTAAACATAAACATGAAATGCAGACATGTAGTTCACTACAGTACATGCGATCAGTCTTTGGTAGTGGTACTCAGCGCTGTGCAAACGAATTTCATCCCCAAATAACTTGGTTGCTATAATTACGCTATTATTAACACAATGTCATCTTGCGTACAGACTTCTTGGATTCTACCTTGGGTTAGCTTAGGCGTCGCCATTATGGATTATCTAGCTGATCTTGACAGAATCTGACATGCTTACCTTGGAGATCGACTTGGTATAATCTGAGGCCTGGTACAGTCCCTTGACGAACCTCCGACTGTTTGTTGCCTGTTGTAGATGATTGCACCGGGTCGAGCAATAAACGATGACGACGACGATGAAGACGACGATGCTAGTTCCATCTGATAGCATATCGACATCCACAGAAGTACTATCCACCTTGCTTGAATTATAGACGTACCAATTAGATCAGATGCCATTTCAATGGTTATTGTAGATAATTATATCCAATATTCGAATCATCTAGTGGTATATTATTCCTCAAATGTGCAGTGCTATCTTACCCAACACAGGTCTGGATTGCATGGTCATCTTGGGAAAGCTGGAAAAAAAGACAGATCAATCGAATATTATTCTTCCAGAAGTTGGTAACTTCTAGATTGATTGGTTCAATTCTTAAAAAGATGTTGCTCAATATACATCAATAATATCCAGAAGACCTCATTCATGTGGCATAGATGAAATGCTTGGAGCATCTGCTGTACTTCATCCTGGCGCCAAAATCTGCATAACTTTGTTGCCAATATTTCCTCGAGATCTTAATGTTATAATCCACAATGCGTAGGCGACACTGTACAGCTGCTGCAGAAGAAAATGTCTTGATGCATTGATCGAGCTGAAGTAGTATCAAAATATCGATGCAATGGAATGGCTCATATTATTCCATTTAAAACTTGTTGAACGTTGTTGAACAGCGCGGTTGTTTCGTTCTCCAGCCGATCGTATAGGTTCTCAGCGTAGGAACCAAGCAGAAGCACTCCTCGTCAACCCCTGAACTCGACCTCACTCACTCACTTTCACTCTGGCCGAGTTGATGTGTATTCCGTAAACTTGCAAGAAGTGGACTGAGTTCTACATTCGCTCTGTTTCATCTAGCTAGTCATCTCGGCCGCAGTGGAACACATGCAAGCTGCCAGAGTGATCCTGAGTCATCCCACATCAACTTCCGTCTGCTACAGTCGATGAGCGCGTCATACACTCTTTGGTTCTGCACCCGCACTGGGGGTATAAAATCACAGACGGGTTATAAAACAAAACAGATTGCTAGGTTCTCATTTTATCTCTGTCTGTATATCACTTTCTCTCTTCTTCTTTCCTCTTTTTCCTTTTTTTTTTTGGTTCTTGTTCTTCTTCCTTCTTGTTCTTGTTTTTCTTGTTCTTGTTCTTCTTGTTCATGTTCTTCCTCTTCAGATCATAGACTCTACAATCATGTTCATGTCCTGCAACATATTCTCTTCTGACTATTGTTTGAAATCTTTCCTCTTCTGTTTTGCACTTTTTGTTTTTGTGTCTCCCCCTCTCTATATATATCTCGACACTACCTTCTCTCCCTCTTTCTCTAACTCCTACTCTCTTTCTCTCTCTCTGACAGACAATTTATCTGGCGATCAAGAAAATAAAAGGTCAGATCTAATGCTCTAAATTCTTCAAGGATGAGCTCCGACTGCAAACAAACTTCTGATGTAAACGAAACAAACTTTTCTCCTATTACAAATTACAAATTGTGATCCAATTGGAGTTCAGATCATTGTGTACAGCTAACAGATCTAGACTATTCTTGGAAGAAATGAATTTAAACAGATCACGTATGTATATACATTTTTAATATACCGTTTCAAGAACTGATATGCCTTTGACAGAGGTCAATCAATTTTGCCATTATGGGGAGAACAAAAAAATGTCCATTTTCGTTTGTATGGAAAAACGTGGGAGTGCCACAAAAATACATTTCGATTAAAAAAAGAATACAATGGAGGAAGAGAACTAAACAGTGGATTTAGAAGATCAGGAAGGGAATAATTTTTCACCTCGGGAGGGGCACATTTTTCAACTTCTCCTGCCTAGGGGGAAATGCACTGGGTTCCTTATGCAATTACGTAAAGTAATATAATAATTGAATACAATTACTGAAACCTGGAAAAGATCCCCGTGGACATAACAATGTTTTTTACGAAATTGAATGAAAATAGATTTAAAATTTAGTGAGTAATTGACACATTGTCACTGATATGAATTTGTAAATGTTTGTTACAATAATAAGGGTGATTACATTAATAATTCTAAACGAAATAGTCTTTATAAGATTAGTGCACCTAATTATCTACAGTTCAATGAATTTTAAGT
>JAVYIG010007218.1:0-27500 GCA_035222895.1 Strongylocentrotus droebachiensis | reverse complement strand
ATCCGCGCGTGTGACCAATACGGAACCGTCATACACACAGTACGGCCGTTCTTATGACGTCACGAAACGTCATATTTTCGTTAACCTTGAAGTTCATTGACACAATGGTGTAGTATCGTGACGTCATGTACACTTCTTGCCAAGTCATAGTGTTTGTAAAGAAACAGAGGGCATAAGTTTGCAGAAATGGCTATAAATCAAATTCAAAGTTTAATAATCGAGGTCAACTCGTAGTATCAATATTAGAAAACATTTAGTCGTTTTATTGAAAGGCGAACAGTATAGAGTACCGAAGTGTGAAGTCATACTGGACTATTTGTCAAGGTTGCTGTTTCCAAACAGTTTTGTGCTAAACATTAGTAAGGTGATCACACCAGTCCAAACACTGAATTGCCCTGCCGCAGACCGTTGCTTGAATGATTTCGTGGTGAACCTCATGCGCAGTCTCCGTTGTTTACAGTAACCTGGGAGACGAATGAATATGACGTTAGCACTTCGGTTCCCTATAATTATGCTGTATGATATTTTATCTGTATTAATTTTGTTTGCCCATTGTTGTTAAAATTTAAAATTTCTACAAAACTAGGTGAAGACAGTATCCCCTTTTGGGCAGGTTTACGCAGATATATCACATGTCACACCACTTTAGGGGACTTGTCTTTTTAATTTAAATACGATCAATATATAGGCTGAAATGCACTTAAAATCTACTTGAGTTGTAACAAATTTTACAGACACATTTTCACGTTATTTCTTTTCATTTCAAAAGGCAAACATACTTTTCTTCGGTTACTCCATCCCTCCTGAAAGTTAAGTGATATCGAAACTTCTTCGACAATCCGTGATCACTGAACAAATCTCGCTTTGATGATTATATTTGAAAAGGTTCTTGTCTTCATGGTATTCCAATATACAAGTGCCAATTTGTACGTGTACCTGATAATTATGACACAGCAAAAAAAAAGTCACTCCGTTAAACATGACAGGTTACTCTTTTACAGGTTTATACACCCTGGATCCGCGGGCTTACCTCTTATATCTGATGATGAACCTAGACAGTCCTAGAGAGATTTCCGCCCAATCTCTATATCGTCCTAACACCCGTAAACATGGGATTTGAAGACGGATCCAGGATCTCAAAGGATAAATCGGGGAAAGTCTTGAGCCTAGCTAAACGTGTGTCTTTGAGGAGGTGAGTAAGCCTGGAAAGACGCGAGGCTGAAGAGGGAGAAGGGGGAAAAAGGCGATATAGTCAACCATTTTACTTGAATTAAGTCAAGAAGTTTCCTTAATGTATGGAAATTTCATCAAATTTTTGTTAATTAGTAGAAATGAGGAAATTCCTTTGATGTATTGACTTTCAATTGCCCTTAAGTAGATGTTAAGTGAAGAAATTAATGTGACCTTTTTAAAAATATTTTCATAGTTTTATTATACTTCATGCCGATAAGTAGGCAACACTTAAAACAAACTAGAGCAAGCTACTGAATCAGTATATTTAACTTCTATTATCAAAGGGGAGTTTGGTTTAAAGCAAACATCAAATTCAGTATAATTTTGCGAGAATGATGAATATTAATTTTCATGTATGTTCTATTTGTGAAATTTAAACGTTAGCAGTGTCCTAGTATTCAAATTATGCAACAATAACCCGTTTACTTTCTGGACTTCCCTGTCAGACACTATTGAGTGACTGACTGACATATTTTTTTCTTTTGTAATAACCTACATAAAATGAGCTGTAACAGGTACATGAGCATTTGCCTATACATCAATAACCCACTACTTGTAATGGCCAACATTATATTGATTGAAACTTTGTGAAGCACAAAACGTACGACCATTCTGTACAAGGGTCTTAAAATCAGATTCAAGCTTACTTAGGTGATTGCAATCACTCATGTCGATTCGACAACAGTTTACTAATGGTCTTTATTTTCCCACTCTACAAAAAGCAATTTTCAAACCTTTTTGTTTTGAGGGAAGTTCTAAATCAGTATTGTCTTTCAAATGCCGTTAATATAACCTTTTCATTGATTTTGACCTGCCAATGGGACCTTTATCTCAGTAATGCATTATGAAGACTACACCAATAAATAAAGTGCTCTTTATATTTCATATAAACCCATTCTTATTTAATTTAATTTAGTTAGTTCAAGAAATATCTCTGCATTATATAGCATATCAGTATTTCATTCGCGTCTTATACCATGCTCCATTTCGGCACTGATTAGAGAAGAAAATTGGAGAATACCGCGATGACTGTATCTCATCTTGACTTCCTTCCAACTCAAGATTGTCCGCCTATGAACCCCATCTTACAACAAATTCAAATAGATATCCACCTGTCGGCTGGTCAATCTCTTTTGCTTGCCAAACTCACGGACAAGCACACGTCAACGTAGTAGCAGATCTAAGAATCTCTGACGGGGAGGGGGGGGGGGGTCATAATTCCCAAAATTATATGATATAAAGCAGAGAGAGGAGGAGATAGAGAGAAAGAGAGAAAGAGAGAGAAAGAGCGAGAGAGAGAGAGAGAGAGAGGGAGAGAGAGAGAGGGAGAGAGAGAGAAGGGGGAGGGAAAGGGGAGAGAAAGGGGAGAAAAACAGAAGAGGGAAAGGAAAAAGAGTCACATTTTGGGAGTGCTCTTTCCCTAAATTTAAGTAAATTAAACAAACATATAAAAAAGAAAAAAAAAAGTACGAAAACAGTCAGAAAAAGAAGAAAAAAATTATCACATTTTACAGGTGCATATTTAGTCTAGAATTCTTACATGGGCACGCAGGAGAGGAGGGCACATTATTTTTGTATTTTATGCTTACGGTTTTTTCGGAGCGCATGTACCCCCACATCAATTCTTTACACGTCAACGTAGTGGCCTCCGGCGGCCAGTTCGATCGGTGCGGGCAGCAAGCGAACCTATATACTTTCTGAACTAGAATCGTGAGACAGCAATAAATCTTCCAAGACAAGATGAGTGAAAGTTAACTACCATGACAGGACAGAGCATGTCATTGTAATTCGATTGACCAATAAAGGGATAACAGATGTCGACCGCGTGAAAAATGACCGTTGACATATTTAAAAGATTATGCGACTAATCCAAAAACGTCACTTAAATGACATCGGTTGAGGAAAGTCAAGTGTGCTCACAAATTATTGATGACCGGTTTGACTTTATTTGTTAAATATTTTGTTTTAGAGAAGTTATGATTCCCACTTATAGGTACATGTAGTCAGTATGAAATTGGTAAAGACTCTGATAAGACTAGCATCTGATAATAAGACCGGCAAAAACTGGGAGCCCCCCCCCCCCACCCTGTTTCTCCGTACCCCAATCCCTTGCAAGCTCAGTGAACGCCATAGATAAAGCCCCCCCCCCCCGCCCCTTTGTGAATGATAATACCTTATTCGTTTTAAAAATTCAACTTTCCGAAATCGTCTCTATTTTGTCCCTGAAAAAGTTCTATCTGTTTCTCCCTTTCTCTCCTCTTTAAAAACACATCATCATTACCTCTATCAAACTCTTCTCTTTTCCCTCTTTTTCAGCCAACAAATTTGTAATATTAAAGGGAACCAAATCCTTCATACTAAGTTACTTTTATTGTAAAATTTAAAAGATTTGAATAAAATCAGTGAAAATTTGAACAAAATCGGGCAAGGAATAAGGAAGTTAAAGCTTTTTGAAATGACTAGTCACTAGAGGGCGATATTCAATTTGATGACATCATCTGTGGACAACTCTCCATGCCTTTTGTACATCAAATTTCATGTTTGTCCTTCTTTTTTGTGATTGAGATAATCTACTCTCCTGAAAGCAAGATATAGAATGCAAAATGATATTCTACTTCACATGTTATGAAGTCGGATCAAGAACACAAATAAATACGAAGAAAAAGAAAAAGTCGTGAAATGTTATGTACAAAAGGCATGGAGAGTTGTCCACAGATGATGTCATCAAATTGAATATCGCCCTCTAGTGACTAGTCATTTCAAAAAGCTCTAACTTCCTTATTCCTTGCCCGATTTTGTTCAAATGTTCACTGATTTTATTCAAATCTTTTAAACTTTACAATAAAGTAACTTAGTATGAAGGTTTTGGCTCCCTTTAATGCACCTGGGTTGAGAGAGGGGGAGAGAGAGAGAGAGAGAGAGAGAGAACTTTAAATGACTTGTCTCATCGTGGCTTGAGTCATCAGATCGAAAAAGAAAGTCGTGGGGTATTGAAGACAAATATGCAAGCCACAAATGTAATTAACTATATAGCAGTAAATTGCAACGACATTCTCGAGACAGATGTCACTCTCTCCTGTTTGTTTCTGTACGCAGACCTTTACAAGTTTACAGAGAAGAAAATTTTCATTTGTATATTTCTCTTTTGTGAAATCCTGTATGGAGCTCCAAGTCACCCCCCTCCCCGAGAATGGTGCTCCAATCGTTTCTAAGAATGAAGAATCGTAATAAACCCTAGGCAAACACACATATTTGAAGAAAAAAGCCGGGGGAAAAAGAATAGTCTCAAAGAAGGAACAACGTCCTTTTCTCTAATTCATTTGTCTACACTGACCTATACACTTATCAAAGGCTACATCATTATGCTAGAGTACTGTGACATTATAGAACATAGCTATTCCACAAGACAAAAAGAAGGTGCACAATTACGTCTTCCAAAATTAAGAACGACACAAGGTCAATTTTCATTGTCTTTTGTGGGCAGTGAATTTTGGAATAGATTACCTGTTGAGGTCAGATTAACAAGGTCTAGAAATAGGTTTCGGAATTATGTTACAAGTCATTTGTTGAACAAGTCATGAATGAAATATCAAGTGTACACAATTCATAATTCATATTTTACATTATTAGTTTGTTTATTGTAAGACATTGTTGAGTACTGATTCTTGTTTGTTTTAAAGTATCGATTGTAAAAGTAAATTCATTTTTTTTTTTTTTTTGTTACGTTACCTAAACTGATTTGTACCAAAATACTTTGTGTAGCTATTTAAGGGGTTAGGCTCGACTAGCACATGTGCTATTATCTGGCCCCTTTTACCAACCAATAGTTTCTCTTCCTGTATACGTAAATTATTGTATGAAATGTATTGCTGTTGGTAAATAAATCAAATCAAATTATGTAGCATCGGCTCATGCTACCACCTTTAAATGTCCTATTTGGTACTCTTAGTCAAGCACTATGTGTTCCAGCTGATCATAGATGGACTTTAAAAGTATTAAGAATCAAGATAAACCCTATACAAAATGCGTGTAAAGAAGGAAGAATAGTGGCATGCACGTTTTAATGCGATGACATACTCCATTAGAAGATGTGGTGAACAGATCTAGATCATGTTCAATTCTATTAGTTGTGTTCTATACTTTGTCTTCAAATTGAATTGTGGTGGTTCGACTCTTAGTCTAGCTCTTAGTTTGCTATGAGAAAGAAATACATTTAAGCTAGGTGGAGCATTACAGAAATGACAGCAATATTACAGAAGGTACACAAAGGCATTGGAATAGAGATGTTGGGCATTTCGGACTTTAAAGATAAAGTTGAGTTCTGGTCTTGCAATTGCATTGTATAAGAAACAGTGTGGAATTGATCAGAAAAGGTTGATCATGTAACATTTAAGTATTGGTGTGTACTGCAAGGTTCTGGAATCTTCAAAATGATAAGAAATTTGGCCCAGTCTTGATCGAAGTAACAAGCACTGTACACAGAAAATGTATATAGGACTGGCTACACAAACATGTGGCATAAAATTGTGGTCCTTATTTTTAAGCGGTTACATATCATAGTTAGAATATGGAAGGCATTTGAAGATCCGTGCTTTTTAGGGAATTTTTTTCTTTCTGTTCTTCCACACTTTCATAATAACAATGAAAACGTGCAAATTATTTTCAAGAACTCACCCTTCTCTTTAAATAATAGATATTTATCAAAGAGTGACTACTTTGATGATTTCACGGGAGGAATCTAATTGTCAAAAACCTTAATTTCTGGTGAACTTTCATGTTGCTGCCTTTCAGGAATTCTTCACATTGCTAATGGTTAATGGGACAAGAAGAAAGTATGCATCCTCCTGTTTTTAATTAAAACATTCTCAAATATGATTTAGAACAAATAAGAGTTGAATCAACATAATCTATGATGGGAAAGTATATGTATTGTCAATAAAAAAAGAAAATAAACAAAGTGTTAATTTCAAAGTCAATTTAATCTTTCTTCGCAAGATATACATTGGCCATTTCCCTTAGAATAGAATAAACATTTATATCAAACTTAAAAACAAATACAAGACAAGAATGGTCTCGTTTACCTTTCAATATAATATCTAAATCATCAGATGGTATCTATACTTGTTTTGAATGGTCATACTCTATTATTCATACCTTGGGAGTGATACGATGCGACTTCTTCATGTCTTTTCAGTGCCAGAAGAGCATTAACTCTGTTTTGAAGCAAATGAGTTAACAACCTTCTGGCTCCAAACAGATGACTTCTACGTCAGCAGTTCTTGCCCTTTATGACTAATCCCCACCCTAAAATAAATGACAATGCACTTTATGTTTACAACCGAGTGACTTCTCATTTGGCAACGAGAACCGAGTGACTTCTCATTTGGCAACGAGATCCGACCATCACCTTGTGTACTGAATTAGCTTTATCACAAGGGGGCCATGTACATTCTTATTATTTAACTAATAAAACATGCCAATAGATAAAATTTGATGTAAACAAAATGCAGAAATATCTCCCCAACAGAATATAAATCTGAGTCTATGACCTATTCACCCTCTTTAGTCAATTAATGGGACAAATAGTGGACTGTCACTTTTGATTTTTGTGACACATATAAAACATAATATTCCATATAATATTACATTCTAGGGATTCATGAGGCAGGGAATGAAGAGTTAACTTATTAAAACTTTTTTGAAAAATTGGGTGGTAGTCTATGAAACATTATGTTACAGTGAAATCAAATCATATGCAACAGCTTAAGGCATGTGTAAGGTAAAAGATTTAAGGGCTGAATTTATTGTTTTAAAGGGAAACTCCAGAGTTTGTATCATGCTACATGTATTTCACTACTATTGGATAATGCTGCTTTGAAATTGTTGATTTGTGAAGTCCATAGATGAAAGCTCATTATAGAGAGTAAAAATAAAAAGATACACTTTAGAGTAAAAATACAACACAAAATGTCAACTGTATATTTATATATACTGTATCACTGTACCATTTATAAGCCTCACTCATCTCCAACACCACTGCAGAAAATATACACTATTTTTCATGACCTATTAAGCAACATATTTCTAGATTTTCAACAGAGTTCCTTTCATATTGTTGTAATGGCAACCAAAGTCTGTACAATTCAGAAACCCTACACATACATGTAGTTTGAATATTCATGTGAATTCATATTTTCAAAACTCAAATTACGATACTCAAGAGCAGAAAAAGTTGGCATATTATGACTTGCTGAAAGCTAAGTTTTGAGTAATGTAAAATAGCCAATACACATCTAATCTCTACAATCAAATATTTTTTTATTCAGAATTGAACCGATTAAAACTGTCATTTACCTAGTAGTTTTATTCCCAGGATTACAATCTGCAAAATGTTGAAACAAAGCACACATATATGGTGTTCACCCAATCAACAAATTTTTGATGAAAATGAATTATTGCACCATTAAAATACGTGCTTACAGTATTCTTTATTTCTTCATAAACATATCAATAAATCTTTTGTGTTTTTAAGCATGGTATATTACTGAAAATTATTTTCAATTTATTTCAGGCTACATCTGCTGGGTAGAGTTTCCATTCCACGTGTTATTTTCATCATCATCTTCTTGTTGCGTATTTAACCGGTGAACATTGCCCTCTTGCCGAGAAAAGTTATCAGCATTACTTCCAGAAGCTGGCGTTCTCCTCCTCGCATATGAACTGTAGGAATCAAAAGGTAAATTATAAAAACAGAGAACATATTTTCTTAAATATTTGAATCATACGCTGGTTTTTATCATTGTGATTAAGGGTAGACTAGCTGTACATGGTCAATAAACTGATTCTTAAATGTCAGCATACATCATAAGTTATAATGCAATTAATCAAAATTCCTTTGGCAAGACACTAATCTACATTTGCCACACCCGACCCAGGTGAGGTAAATGGGTACCTGGCAGGAATTCATTCCTTGAAATGATAGAGCTTCGTAATAGCAGCCATGCTATAGTCAGGGTAATAATTCCCAAAGCTCTTTGGAAGCGCATAGCGATGTTGTAATGTGATATGCGCTATACAAGAACAGATTATTATTATTATTATTATTCTTGAAGTATAATGAAAGTGGCCCATTGTGGACACCAATCCACTCATTCATTGAAATGTTTCTATTATTTAATCTGTAGAAGTTTAAGGGACCGATATTAAATGATATAGAGGAAGCACATTGTTTCATCATCAACATACCTGTATCTCTATAAACAAATTGGGATTTAAAAAATACTACTGGAAAATAAGCACAGGGTTGATTATTAACTACTTTAAAACACTTAATTAAATCATTTTCTAACATTTCATGTGAGCATGCTATATACTAAACATCAGTATTAATATTGCTTCTGCATAGAGAAATAGCAAGTTTAAATACTCTCTATTAAAATGATGGTAAAAGCCAATTGTGGGTAGACAAGTTAACAAATCTGTAAGCCAGACATAAGACCCACGTTTGATTTTCTGTTCTATGTTGGGTTTCTATGTTATCCTTCAATACCTTCATATTCCCTAACCTTTGACCCGTAGAACATAAGGTAAAGCCTTTTTGTGTTTATTTTATACCTACTAGATGTTCACATATCATTTTGTAGGTGATTGGGACTGTTATTCTTTGAAGAGACTTACCTTTTTGGTCTAGCACCTGCGCCTCTACTACTCCTATCTCCAGCGGGTGATTCCGGCCCGCTGACGGGGCTTTGTGAGGGTGATGGGGTTGGCTGGGGGCTGGAGGCTGACTCTGGAGAACCAAAGATGACGTTGTAGATGATGTTGTAGACGAATAGGAATGGAGCGAGGACCCAGGACACAAGACCACCATCGCCGGATCCGGATACCTGGGACCTGGACTGGCCCGATGATGTAGGTGTTAACCTCCCCTGGAAAATAAACGTATATATACACACACAAGATGAAATAATGGATAACGCTCCTTAGTTATCAAACACGTATTAAAGCAGTATAACATATGTCAATGCCATTTTTACAATACTCATTTCAAAGGTATGTTAGTAAACCCAGACTTCATGTATGATGTTAGTGCGAGATGCTGCTCTGGAATAATCGACCTATTTCTATTAATCTCCTTTTGCTTAACAAGTATGATCCATAAAGAAGTTGGATAAAGAAAGAAGTTGTGTATTACAATTAAAATGACATTTTATTATATTTTTAAGCATGAAACTAATTCAGAAGTGTTATTAATTCTACACAAAATGAAATAACCGAATTTCAAAATATTTAAAGATTCCAACCATGATGCAACGTTGGCTCATTTCAACTGAACATTGAGAACGCCACTATTCTTCCATAGAGTCATTGGTGATGAGCAACACGACATCAAATTATTTCAAATACAATTACAGGAAGGAAAAATTCATGGCAGATAAAGAAAAAACTTACTGGCAGTACAACTATTGCTGCTCTAGGAGCTAGACCTAGATCAAGGAACGTTGTCTGCATGTCGTTGGGTCCAAAGTTCCTCCTCGGGTATGTCACTGATAGAGTAAACTCAGGCAGGGCTGCTCCAACATTCTACATACAGAGAAAACGTTACAACAGTTATTTATTCAGTGGAGAAAAACATAGTTTCAAATACCATGTGACCATATATATGAAGCAGGCTTATGATTCATGTTTTATTGTCCAAAATAAAAAAAAATTAAAAAAATGTAAATGCTGTAAAATTTTAAAAATCTTGACAATCAGATTGTAAAGTTCAGATTGCAAATTAAATTGTGCATTGTAGATTTGTACATTGTGGCATTATCATTATTCTGAATTATCTTAATACATAGTTATTGTGAACACATGCAAATAACAACTAACAAATAAAAACTAAATGAAACTGTTCTAATAGTGGATAAGCATGGCTCGTGAAAGATAAAACTTTCATGCATATTTGCCTTGATAATATATTACGTAGTTTGCCAATATATACAATATAAAGAATAAACAACAAATAATTCACTTTGTCAGGATTTCAAACCCAGTGATTTTTTTTCTTCTTCAAGGTCAAGTGGACAAACATTGTTAACACTAGATTGTGACCATGTGTGCATGGCTCAGATCAAGGGTACCCTTTACTGACTTCAACTTCATATGGAGATAATATGAAATCGGTTTCCCTACAATGTTTACAAACATTATTAATGTGATGCTAATAGTGTGAGGAATCTTACCAAACCATTAATTATGGCTTGTCATGGTTTTGTTTTGCACTAGCACGCATAATGTCATGAAAAATGCCCATATTTGGGCATTAAAACGTTACACGGGAAGCATGTGTATTTTTCATCCCAAATTAACAGTATTGTATCATATATTTTTGTCATGATTTTTAAATGAAATGAAAGAATGCCATCTCTAGTTGATTTCCAGTGTGTTTCATTCACTGATCCTCGGTGTTGAATATTTTTAATTGCCGTTTGAACATTAATGAATCGTACATAACCTTGGTGTCCGCCTGTTGACCAAAATTTTGTGGAAAAAAATAAAATGAAAGAATAAGCCTCATAATGATAAAAATGTAATATATTGATGAAATAATTACACAACAATAGAACAGAATCAAAAATTTGTACTCCCATGATTAAAATATCATTTTGAAAACAATAATGTAACCTAGCAAATTTTGGTGTCCTGTCCTGTTATGTACATGCACATGAAGCTCACAGTTTGATTAAAAAAGAAAAAAATGTTATTGTACTTGAAATGAAAAGTGCCTTCGTGGGCGAAATAAAAAATATATACTTCGCCAGTAATTCGTCCAAACACGCCGCAATGCGGGCAAAGTTCCTTCACGATCGGCCATTTTGTTCTGTGTTATGTACAATCACTGTCACAAGCTCGAAAGCAGTATCATTGAATTCGATCAACTTTTGGCGATGGAAACTTGTCAGTGTTATCTGTGTAAGGTTTGCAATGGATTCTAAGATTTGGACATGAGGATGAAGTTACAGTGGTTGAGATTGGGAAAAACGTGATGCATTGTACATAACTTGGTGTCCGTGTTTGTACATAACTTGGTGTCCGTATTTCTGTTTTAACAATATAACTTATTATATTTGCACTATATATGTAACTTAATGGTGATTTTTTTATATAATTTACTTAAAATTTGTTATAATAATTCCATTTACAAACAAAATATCCAATAGTTTACTTACAGTGGTTGAGATTGGGAAAGATGGGCAGCATTGTACATAACTTGGTGTCCATATTTTTACATGTACATAACTTGGTGTCCATATTTCTGTTTTAACAATATAACTTATTATATTTGCACTATATGTATCTTAATGGTGGCAACTTGTTTTAGTTACTTTAAATTTGTTATAATAATTCCATTTACAAACAAAAAATCCAATAGCTTACAAATTATGATTCATTTTTTAGTGATACCAGGCATAAGGTGGACACCGAGTTATGTACAGGTATAGTTTGTGATGAGTAGCATTTAATGCAAATAAATAGAAGTTGAGCGGTTAAGTGAAAAAAGGAAAATATGTGCATGTGTGTTGCATAGCTCTCTATAACATAAAACATTAGCAAGAGGATATATGCACAGATAAGAATGTGAGGAGAAAGTTTGTGTGTTACAAACTCATATGCGTTGTACATAACTCGGTGTCCACTCTGGTTTTTGCACTATTTTGAGAGCTTTTCCTCAACATCTTGATTTATCAGTTGTATTTTACTTACTTTATGATACACCTTAAAATACAAATCAGTTTGTTTAAAAAAAGTGAGATCTACACAGAAATAACTGCATGAAGTGGACACCGAGTTACAATATCCATCAAAATAAACTATACGTTCGCTGTAACGTTTAGCGCAGTAAACGCAGGTGCGCGTTAAAAGGCCCATTATCGCACTTATCGCACAGGTGCGATAGCTGCGCCTGGGTCCGATAGGGCTTATTGCACTTATCGCACCTGCGCCTGGGTCCGATAGGGCTTATTGCCCCTCGAACTGCACTTTTGTATAGAAAGAACGAAGGGAAAACGAAATGGCAGAATTTATGGTACGGCATTAATAACAGGAAGAAATATCAAATGAAATCGTGAACGGAATGATGATTTTGAATTTCATTCCCCCGTTGAAGTACCGTCTTCTTGTCCTTGAGTACTAATATTAATTCACCAGGACCGATTTAGATTTGAAGCGAACGTAATTTTAGGTGAATGTGGGAGAGGAATATTTATACGTCTCACTATTCTGATTGGAATTATCAAACTACAACTACAGTAATTTGTTTTCCCAGGTCCACGATCGAGAGTCCCAGATCCCAGTACAGTATGCACTCATTTGCATACAGCCAATCAGAACAATGCGCTGTCTGTGTGTAGAGCTTCGCACCGTTTCGCATGGTAACCGTTTCGCATCGATCATCACGAACAATTGTTTATAGAAAAATCAGTTCTCAACAGTTCTCAACCTAATACAAATACAGTGCGTTCGAGAAAAAACGAAACTCTGAATTGTCGATGTTTTATCATATCTTAATCTAAATTATAATTAATAAATGACACATATTTGTAAAGCTGAGATCCCCTTCTTTCATTTGATTCACATGTTGCAAATTTAACACACGAGCGCTTTAAAACCATTTGAAGAAAGGTTACCAAAAAAAAAATCATTTGGCGAACTGTATCTGAATTTCAAAGAGAAAATCACATTTCTAGAAATTTCATTTCTGCCTCTTTATATGAAACCTTAATCAGGAAAAATGAGCCAGGAATAAAAAAAAGGTATGTTTGTTTAATTAAATGCTTGCATTTCCATAATGTTATTAAACGAAATCGTTCTCACTTGCTGCCCAGCGTAGCAACAAACAGAATTGACGAAAGAGTTAACTCCGTTTCGTTGACGATCAGCCATGCATGAACGCTTTCGTCTTCTACATGATTGTGTTGTTACTTCGTTGTTACTGGGACGCACTGTACGTAGGGACTCAATTCTAAAGATTTTACGGTCGAGAAATTTTCTAAAGAAACCTATTGTTCTTGATGCGAACGGCATGCGAAGCTCTAGCGCATTGCTCTGATTGGCTGTATGCAAATGAGTTCATTCTGTACTGGGGTCTGGAACTCTCAATACTCCGATTGTGGGCGGTCCGATGACGTCTTTCGCATCGTTCTGCGTCACATTACGAGGGTCCGGGCTCGTCTTCGCTACAGCTATCTCCTCACGGACGACGGGTCAGGGGTTAATTGGACTAATACGCTATTTTTCAATTCATTCTTATTTTATCATGTGGTTGGCAATACTGTGAAAATCTATTATAATACATATCAACTCCGTATCACTGAGTTGCATACACATACCCATTCCCGTAGTCCATTGAACAAGTCAACTCCATTTTTGTGCGATCGGGGGGGGGGGGGGGGGGAATGCCCTAGTTCTTCAACAATTTGACAAGCAAAGAATAATAAATAACGTTGATGATGATAGTATTATGTGAACTCTAGGAATGTACATGTGTTTAATGTTGATTTACTAGGATTTAAGCCGGGTGATGGACGAAACAATCGGGATGGATCAAAACAAGCGTGTGATAATGAATATTTTATTTCTGTTGCGTAACACCTAAACCAGTTGCCTTTTACAAATTACTTGAAAATGAGATCGAAAAAGGGGAAAGAAGAAGAAGGAGAGATGAAGAAGCAGAGGGGGAGAAGGGAAGGAAGGGGGAGATGAAAAAGCAGAGGGAGGGGGGGAAGAAAAAGAACAAAAAGAAGAGAGTGAGATGAAGAGGCAGACGGGGAAAGGGAGAAGAACAGGAAGGAGAAGAAAAAGCAGCTGAAGATGTAGAAGCAGAGGGGGGGGGGGGGAGGGGGGAGGGGGGAGAGAAGAAAAGGAAGGAGAAGAAAAAGAAGGAGAGGGAGATGAAGAGACAGGGGGTGAGAAGAAATGTAAGAACAAGGCAAAGAAGGAAAAGATGAAGAAGCAGAGGGGGGGGGGGAGAGAAAAGGAAGGAGAAGAAAAGAAGAAGGAATCTAAAAAATAAAATAACATAAGTCATACGAAACAAGCAGAAAACTTAATCAATTTGGCTTTTCGCCGATGAATTGAATGTTTCATTTGACAAGAGAGCGGGCATATAATAGTACAATTACTTGAAAAACACGTGCCTCTTTATCCCCTTAAAAAAAAAGGGATGAGGAATGAGATGGAAAAAAGAGAAAGAAGAAGGAGAGATGTAGAAGCAGGGGGGGGGGGTGGAGAAGAAAAGGAAGGAGAGGGAGATGAAGAGGCAGGGGGTGAGAAGAAATGTATGAACAAGGTAAAGAAGGGGAAGATGAGGAAGCGGGGGGGGGGGGGGGAGAAAAGGAAGGAGAAGAAAAGAAGAAGGAATCAGAGAACGGGCATATGATAGTAAAGTTACTTGAAAAACGCGTGCCTCTTTCTTTATCCCCTTTTTTAAAAAAAGGGATGTCATCTTTTTTTTTTGAGGAATGAGATGGAAAAAAGAGAAAGAAGGAGAGATGAAGAAGCAGGGGGGGGTGGTGGAGAAGAAAAGGAGGGAGGAGATGAAGAAGCTGGGGGGAGCAAAAGGAAGGAGAAGAAAAGGGAAAAGAAAATCTAAAATGTTAATGGAGCATACCAGCAGGAACTTCATCTAATGGAAATTCCTTTTTTTCTTTTCGCCAATGAATTGATGTTTAAATGACAAGAGTTGGCGTACATTTCATATTTTGTTTCAAGTGTTTCGAAACAAAGGGCTTGGATGGAGTCAGGGTGTCTGGCAAGAATGTGGTTATCTTCGAAGTTATTTATAAACAGATTATGTTTGCGCAGTACGATCACGTGATCTTAGTAGTGATGATTGAACCTTCGAGAAAGAGAGAGAGAGAGAGAGAGAGAAAACTAAGCGCGTGCATTTACATGTATACAAGGAAAAATACATAATAATATTTTATTGTTGAAATACAGCATAATACATGTAAATTACATATAAAAGGATAAATATACTAGATACATGCAAACGTTCATAAGGCAGCATCATTGAAACATACAACATTCATGAAAGACTGAAAGTTACTTTTATGAATAATAATCATTAAAGATGCAAACAAAATATTCCTGTTGTACCAGGACATGATAATCACAAGTTATCGAAAATATTAGTTATGACTTGAGAACGTGTACATTTCAACTATAAAACGTTATATCGGGATATTAAAAGTGATATGAGGGAAAACAATATCTGAACGAAATATTTTATTTTAGTAAAAGATGGACACAAAGATAGAGAGAGAGAGGGGGGGGGGGTAGGCAGGAAGAATGATTTAAAGTGAGGCAAGGGGGTGGCGGAACAGAGATAGAAAATAAGAGGAGAGATGGAAAAGAAGAGAGAGAGAGAGAGAGAGACTGGGAGATCGAGACGTAAATGACAAGGGAAATGCACAAAGAGCTAGAGACGATTGGATGGACAAGATGCAGGAAAAATGTCAAAGAGCAAAACATGGAGGGAGTTAGTGGGAGAGTAGAAAAGTTGGGGGTAGGCCTATTATTGTGATTCATTGAAATATGTATAAAAGTGGCTTGAATCTGTTACCAATTTACACTAGGCTCAAGTTTCTCTTCTAGCAATACCTATTCTCTCGTGGCGTATTTATATATTTCTTTGGACTTGTCCGTGATATCAAGTTTTGTTTAAAGAAATAAAAATGAACGAGCACGAATAATAACATACAGCGGGCTGCCCACTCACCAGGCCTCTCGCAGACCGGACTGTATGAGCATGGACTTACTACAAAATTCATGACAATGACTCTGTATTGTTATGTTTTCAATAGGCTCAGCCCATAATGAAACGTGCAAGAAACCATATCCTGTCGGTAATTAAATGTTTTAATTGAAGTTTTACTAATGCTTGGGGTTGGTTGAATAGATTTGTTTTGGTGTAAATGACCGTGAGATATAGCTCTCTAGGCTGCCTCTGTCCGAAGCTTCTTTTGTCAGAGGTGGTGTTGACATAATATATATACTGATGATTAAATTGAACTAAAATGAATTGTACATACTTTGTTCCCCTTAATATCTGCGAACTAGTGTATATGAATAAATGATAGGAATTGGTTAATAAGAACTATCAACAATAAAATGTAAAATGTGTGAGAAAACGGAATATGGAATAAAAGGGAGTAGAGTTTGAAATACAGAGTAATACAAGAAGGGATATTATGAAGAGTGAGGAAAAGACTGGGGGAGGAGAGAGTGAACTGAGTGAAAAAGATATGATAAAGTACATGAATGATTAACTCCCGGGTATGGCAACACTTCTTCTAAATCACCGCCCTTTAAGCGTCCCCTTTTTCCTTTGCCTTTCAATAGGGATTATATACGTATATTGCAAAAGTTTAAGGAAATTGAAACCATGGTCTGGAGTGGAGTTGCTTTAGAGCCAGATAAAAGATCGACCAAAAACACAACCCATACGAAATCAAAACAGGGGGGGGGGGGGGGGGGGGGGGGAGGGTTCAATTACGAAGGTTGACTTCACTTGTAATTTTTAATTATTTGTAATATTGTGCAAAATTTTTTGTCAAATGAAAGCTGCTTGTAATAATATTTTAAAACTAAAAATGGCTTGTTCGACGGAATGATCAGCTTGTTTGGTATCCAAAAGACAAAATACGATTGGTGAAACGATACACAAATAAATAGAAAAATAATAGATTGAGGTATTTTTTAATTGCCCTTAAACTGCTACTTTTTTTTTAATACCGGGGACTATGGTGATTTTAGAACGTTTGAAGAAAAAGGGAGGGCTGTTAATCTATAAAATGATGTGAAAGAGCGTTTTGCGTTGGCAAAAATAAGTTTGTCATCAATGAAAATGTAATAAAATAAATATGAATATTCATAGAGCTATTGTTGCCCGCCAATTCTGCCAATGAACTGACCTTGTTTGTCGAGAGAGAGAGAGAGAGAGAGAGGGGGGGGGGGGGTAGGCTCTGGTAAGCTCCATTTTTCCTTTTGAATATATCTTACAGGTATAATCGACGATTTATCATTATGTGCGGAGGAAATTCATAAACGGTACATGTCATCCTAATAAAACTAAATAGATATGCTAAGTCTGGACTTAAAAAACAGGAGTGAAAATATAAACAAGTATTGTGGAGACATTTTTATTTCCTCAGCTGGGTTACTGACCTCTACTCAGCCCGCCTTCCTTCTCTCCCCCCCCCCCCCCTCTCTCTCTCTCTCTCTCTCTCTCCCTCCTCCATGTGACTAACATTTCCCAGACATGTTTTGACAGTTCTTATCTAAGTTATATGATACGCCCCAGCCATCTGAAACTGAAAGGGCTTGTATAGTCTGCCAATTCAGACTTTATACCACTTAGAATTATTCAGGAGCGTAATTAATGACAACTGAAAACAAGCAAGTATTTGCTTTCGAAACATAAGGTGGCGACGCATTATTTTGCCAATGAGAAGAGTTAACTTTTCATCTGAAAATCACCATTCAGAGAAAGAACGAGATCGTACGAATCGTTGTTGTAGTGGTTTTAAAATTGGAAGTCTTGTGTCCAAAACTAGACATCTGAAAATCACCATTTAGAGAAAGAACGAGATCGTACGAATCGTTGTTGTAGTAGTTTTAAAATTGGAAGTCTTGTGTCCAAAACTAGACGATCTTTCGGATTTAAACATGGATATTTTAAAAGTGGGATCACATCATAGAATCAGGTAAGTATGTAATAATTGATCAATATGTAGCTAAAAACGTGCATGCTTCGTGGTCATGCCCAGTAGGGTCGTTTGTATTTTCAAACCAGAATGAGCAAAGCGGAAAGGCAATATTTTATAAACAACTTAGCAAAATTTGTTCTATGTCCACATTGTCCAATGTATTTATCAAACTTGCGGGCTTTGCGTATCGCTGAATGAACATTCATTTGTCTTCGGTTACTAGGCAACACGCTGTGATAGTTTAAGTTTACCAGACCATTATAATGTTCAATGTGTTTGTGGCTGCTTTTACATCTTGATATAAAGGCTCTTCGTGATTCAGATATTCAAAGATTATTTCTGAAATAATGATGGTTTTGTGAAATCCTACCCAAACTTTTTATTTCTCATTATCGTAGAACATTTTTTCCAGCTAATTACAAACAATGCCTGGTTGGCAAGCCTAATGCTAGCAATACTCAACGGTTTTTCCCACGCTAAGACCAGCAATATCGATAGGATCGTCTCGTGCGTATACATTTCATTTTGAGACAGGCGGAGATTTTGAACTCGAAGATAGATAGAAGACTAGCAGAAAATTTGAGTACCGCAATTTTGGTCAAAAAGCCATGTTATATTTTATCAATACAAGGAAAAATAATCACATATTTCAATACATGACTTAGCCTAACTTCATCCCTTATTTTTGGGGTATATAAACACCCCTTTTGCCTACCGGTAATCGACGAGCCTAAAGCCCAATGTCTAGGAGTGTGGCCTAATTATCCACTACCACGAAGGGCATTTCCGTCCCTATACATTCAATGCATGAAAAAGGGATAGTTCTGAATAAATATATGCATTATCACACGTTGAGACAGCCAAAAATCAGTGAAGAATGGTTCATGAATATTTAGATTTCATTTATTTGATGTAAATCACAGACATTTAGCAAAACAATTGTCCCTCATGAAATACATTTCCCCACCAGTGAATGTTGTATTCCTGGCTTTAACAGCTGGATTGCCTCTTCGAAGAGCGTCGTGCGCGGTCATATTTTGAGAACCATCGTTGCGAATGAGTTGATATGCCGAGACAAGTGTAACCAACAGGGCTACGATATAGCTGCGCTCGGTCTTTGATCCAGCTGCGATAGGGCTGAGATAAAGTGAGTGCACCTATACTGCACCTCTACTGCAGTAACTGCAGTAACTGCAGTAACTGTTTTAGTGCACTCGAGGTGCGATAGCGGCGTGCGTGCGATAGCAATGATTTATTGCGTTACTATCGTATAGTTTATTTTGATGGATATTGTATGTACAATGAATTTGTGACAATGTGAACTTCGGTGGCTGATTGATAGCATGTAGACAATTCTGTATGCTCCAATACTTTTGGTGTGTGTTTTGCGATGTTCAAGGTCTATAGTTATGATATTACCAAGGTATGGCAATGAGTTTCAAATTTTACCTGCAATGTAACACTTGGGTACCCTTGATCAGAGCTATGCACATGTTTTTGTATATGCTATCTCTTTCTCAATGACCCAAGTGTAGTAAGTCATTGAGAAATGACCCAAGCCTTGAATTTTAAATTTGATGAATACCTGTTTGATATAATCTTGAGCTTCTTGAAGGGGTGCTTTGGAATCAAACTGATTGGTCATAGTGGAACCATCTGGTAGGCGGAACTGTATCATGGCTGTATCCCTATGGCAAGAAGGAATAATAACAACATAAGATCACAGATGTTGCGAGAGAATGAACATGCTATATCTTAAAATATTTTGAATTAACCAATTGACTATGGAAACTGGGTGGTTCCTACATTAAGCCTCTGAAGAAGAAGGAGAGAAGTAAACGAAGAAAAAGAAGAAGAAGAAGGAGAAGAAAAAGAAGAAGAAGAAGAAAAAGAAGAAGAAAAGGAAAAGTAAGAAGAAAAAGAAAAATAATAAGAAGAAAACTTACATCTTAGCAGCTTCCTTTTGGGCCTGTGTTGCTCTCAATGTTTCTTCCTTCTCCTTCTGAGTTTGCATCTTCTGCTGTTCTCTCTTCTCTTTCTCTGTTCTGAATCTAGCCTCTTTCTCTGCCTTATCTCTTGCTAGCTGCTGGAGAACCTATTCGACATGTATAGAAAGAAGTGATGAACAGCAATATTAAATTGTGGATTAAGAAATAGGGGCATTAAAATGGCAAAGCACTTGTACAGTAAATCTTTAAGGTTATCTTATGATCACTTTTTGATTTGTTTCCATTATCTTACTTGGAGTCACCCTACCAATTACAGTCAAAATTGATTTAGACTTTCTAAATAGGGTTTACTCCACAAACAGAAGTCACAAATCATCTATTCAACAAATAATCACTCATTGACATTCCATATTGACTGGCAAGTCACATACAATGATACATGATTATTAAAGCCCATGAATTTTACCAACCATGTTCCTTTCTTGAGACTTTTGATAGGTTTGAGATTATTTCCTACAATTTGTTGATTGACCAATTTTTTTTTTTATCCCTTTGCTTAGATGTCTCAGAAATTCCTGTACACTTCTTGGGAATCCAAGGCTTCAAATCCTATCCATGTGACTAGGGAATTTGAGGATAAATGCCCCATTCACCTCCTCTGCGGAATGTGTGTGAGGCACCCCTCCTTTTTCAGGGTGATGGGATGGGCCGCATTAATTACTGTCAGATTTCATACAGATCCAAATTCTAACCTTTTCCCTGGCTAATTTGTCATCAAGGCGTTCCTTGCGGAGATCATCTGCTGCCTTCCTGGCCTGTAGCTCAGTTCGGCCTTGATCCGCCCTCTGAATATCTTGTCCTACCTTGCGTCGTTCAAGCTCCTTTTGCTTCTCAGCCTAGATGGATAGAGGATAAAGCAAATAATTTGAAATGTACAAAAATATAAAGAAAAAAATGATTCAAGATTAAAAAGGTCTGTTGTTTTTTAGACTTGATTTTCTAACAGCCATTTGAATAAAATAAAAACAAGAGAATGCTATATTGAAATTTCTGAGCAGATATTTCCCTCCCACTTACAAATAACCCTTTGAATAAATTAAAAACTCTGTTTCTCTGAAATGCTCTTGAATTTATCATGCTCATGGTTTCAATCCATTCCTTTTAGTGATGCAATCCTTATTTACTCTTTCCTCTTACATCATACTAATGGTTTCAATCCATTCCTTTTACCTCTTTCCTCTGCTGTTCCTTCTTGCGATGAACCTCCTCCATCTTCTGTCTCATCCTGGCTGCTCTCTCTTGAGCACTCTCCTTCTGACTATCAGATGAGGATGCTGAGGCTGCTGTAGATGTTACCTGTTCATATGTGGACAAGGAATAGGAACTAAGATCTCAGCCTAACTATGTACCCATCATCACATTGTGTCTAGCTACTATGTAACATAGATTATCTTTTCCTTTTTTTTTCTTCATCTTTTTATTTTCAGACAGCTTATGGTTTGGGGTTTTGCATGCTCCATCCTCCAGTGACAGTGGCTCTGTGGACAATTTGTTATCCTAGTGGAATTCCTATCTTGAACCCTGTACACAACACTACATCTAACTCTAACCCTACATTTGCCTAAATACAGCCAGGACTGGATCAGATGGTGCAGGATCAATGTCGGATCACTGTTTCTGTGTGTGATATAAACAGTGTACTTCTGAAATAACATCATTCAGCATTTTCTCACACAAAATTAAATGGAAAGTCAGATCGCATTACTCACAAAACTCTCACATCAAATAATAAGGAAGTGTTTCATATTACATTCGCAGTCTCTCAACATGACGATGGACTATAAATAACACTGTATCTGTCTAGAAAAAGAGGATGTGTTCCAATACACATCTTGGCAGAAATCCAGCACAACGTATCTGAAATCCTTGTTACAATTTGCTTATTCAGAGTAATTACAAGAATGAGGTCTAAACATGATCGCACAGATTTTCAAGAAATAAAGCAATTTTAATAGCCTATATTGCATAACATCAGCATTATTCCTGTCTAGGCAATTCAATAGGATATTTGAAATAGGGCCTAATTTGAAATTTCCCTCAAGTTTATTCCTCATAAGTCTTTGCAATGGTGTTGAGGTACAAACCTCTGGTGTGCTACTTGGTTGCACAGGAGTGGCTGCAGCAACTTGTGGTGGGGTGGTAGGTTGCTCAGGAGGTGGCGATGCAGACTGGGCCTGTTTCATGGTCTATAAATAACATACAATTATTACAAAAATGAAAAAAGGGATTCTCGTCTTTCAGTTCAAGAACTAATATTAAAAACCTATTATTATCTGTAGAAAATAATCTTAAAATGCAACCCTCACTTCAATAAACGTGTTTACAAATGTATTTAACTGTAATTATGGATGATTCTTACCCATTTGAACCCATCTATTCGAGATTGCATATTAAAGGTTTAAATATCTTTTATTCACCTCATGATATAGAAAGCATTCGTATTGAGCAATCTTCTGCATAAAATAACTTGTTTACTCATGTATTCAAATGTGCACAATTGATAACAATCTAAAGTTTACCAATCACTTTAAACATGCTTGTGTGTAGGTAGAATGTATAAAATACACATTTCAAAACACTTTTTGAAAAGATACCGGTAATCTAAGCTGGCATCATATAAGTAAACAGGTAAAGAGTACGAAGAAAATAATGCCTCCGGCTACTTTGTAACGGAGGCATAATAAAGGATAAAGCAGAACCAAAGCGCGCCCTATATTATACTAGAGCCAACGCTGGCATTAAGCAATGAAAATCAACTGGGAGTGTATCTAAGCTGCGATATCCCTTTGCAGAAGGACATTTGAAGCAAATAGTTGACTTAAGTATATAAACATGGAACCCTTCAAATTGGTAGGGTACAGTTTGCTTTTCAGAATAAAAGAATTGTATGTGTCCCCATCCAATTTCAATAAATAATTTGTAAGCAATTAAATTAAGGGGGGAGGGGGGTTCAAAATATCTATGTTCCATCCAGGTCCCTAAATTGTCAGTTTCTTCTTAAATCTTGCTGCAAAATTAGCCAGTAGAATAACAGATATTTGCAAGTCTTCAATTTGAGGTAAAGACGTTGAGAGTTGTTTTATATTCTTACCTCATGGACTTTCTTGATTTTCTGCACTAAGTCTGAAGATGTAGCGAAGCCTGCAATACTCTCAATCAAAACTCCAGTCTCACCGGCGATTAGATACACACAGGGAACACAAATAACAGGATCTTGATGCAAGTAAAGTTAAGGATTTTTTTTCTTCAATATACATTTACCTCCACAAAACCAAAATGGTTATAAACAGCTTTGTAAAAAGGGGACATAGCTTTGTGTTATTTTATACATCATATTCATAGGGACAGCTTGTATACTGAAAAGTAAAAGAAAGACCAATGACATAACTTTTCAACTACTGTAGCATCTAACAGGTCAATAATTTCTTTAACTGTGATTGTCATTTGCTGATTCTAAATTCATGTTAAAGCTTTAATTGGCACAATATAGATTTATTGTCAATATCATAGATTTAAAGGATACAATATACAGAAAACTGCTTGCACTCCTCACTGCAAAGAAAAACATTTAAAAGACAAATATTAAACAATAAAGCATATTGCACTCATATATAAATACATTACTACCATTATTTACAAGCAATTGATAGCCTGGTAAAAAAAAAATGTCAGCAGAAATATATACGAAATGGTCTATACTCTTTTTTTTTTAAGTTGAAAAAATACATCATGAAGGTTATTTGAACATTAATGAATTTGTATTCACAATAATCTGATACAGAAAAAAAAAATAACAAAACCATGAGATTTGTTTATATATTTTGTTTACCGTTACCATGCATTACATTGAGCATAAGAGAGAGGGAAGATATTCTGGGAAAGTGGCATTTACATGTACTACACTGTATGGGTTCAAAAGATGGTAGAAAACATTTGATGTGAGTAAAAACTTCATGAGAGGCATACAATGTACCTATCTGCTTGGAGTCTCAGGACAACTATCCCTGCTTCTTGACAGCTTTTGTCTACAGTTTCTTCCTCCCACGTTGCATCCATTTTCTCCGAGTCCTCATTTGATCCTGTTAAATACGGAGGAGATACATGTATGTTAATGAATGGGCCATGGCCAACATGAACTATTGCACTTGTCAGAAAAGAAACATCAAACTCAATGTACATCATGTACATGTAGGTAAGTACGGTAGATCTAGGACAGAAATTACTTGCACTGCCATATTTGTTTCTTGATTTAGGGCAGTTTTTAAAAATTGTATTCTGCCCAACATTTGGGGATTCCAAGATGAAATTAACTATCAACTTTTCATTTCCCTCTCCTTCAATATTATCATCTGGAATTTTCTTTGCTAATCCAAAGTAGTCTCATTTGCATATAGACCTGGACAAGACCTCCTTTGTACAAGTTATCTCACAATATTAGTATTGTACAAGTGCCTTCAAATGTATGAGAAGACCAGAAGAAAGTTATGAATATTTTTTCTCAAGTTGTGATCAATCAAAAACAAATTGGCAACTCTCTGAATTATCTTTCTATGTCCATTCCTTCTGTACAGAAAGCTTCATTTACAGTAGAGGCACACAGATAGTAGTAATACAGGGGACTGAGGAGAGTAGGTCTAATTTGGGAAACTGGCTCCAATCTTTAAGACTTTTGTCAAGATATTTGATTGCCTATTTGGGAGACATGCAGTCTCTCATTTGGAATTTGCCAATTCCCTTTATTTAAATGAAAATTTGCTAGACACAGATAAATTCGCTCAACATATAAATATGATGAGCAGATTTCTCATGAAAAGTTACCCCTATTGACCATCTACTTTAAAATTAACCATTTAATTTTGCTTTCATTTTTGTTTTTGTAAGATCCACACAAAAACAATGGGCTCCTTGGCTCCTGGCCTCAGAAGCAAAAATTGCTTTGGTGTTGATGTTGTTTCTTTTTTCTTTTGTAAATTAAGTCTTCAATATGAGAGATATTCTCTCAAAATCGGCTGCGCACCTCTACTGATATGATAAGAGCAGAAAATGAGGTTGGATAAGTAAACCTTGAGCAAATTTCTAATAAAAATAAGGAAGTTATGATGTTATTTTTCGAAGATGTAATCAAACTAAAAAGAATAAGGAAGTTATAATTTTATTTTTCCAAGTTGTAACTTGTAATCAATCTATAACAAAAATAACACGCGCATGAAGGAAGATGATGTTATTCATTGACAGTAACAGTGACACACTAACAACAGTTTATAATACGGCTGCAAGAATTTCAACACGGAGCTCAATTTATCAAAGATAATTTGGAAAAAAGACCCTTAAACGCATCATACAGTCAATCTGGTAAGTGGAACCGATGCATATTAGCCTAGGCCTAATATTCGAGAATAAATGCCTCTGATATGAATCCGCTAAAATTCACTCCAGCAAAGCATAAAGAGTCAATGCTAATGCGTATTGACCTTTAGCACTGCATGCTTGCTGTGAGGCAGGTATTATTAGACCCATGCACAAATACACACACCACACAGTATTGCATAGACTGCATACAATCATGCAGATGCGGCTGTAAGCAAAGTTTGACAGTAGACTTACAATTTGAATTTTTAAATTATTCTTTTTAACATCAGTAAGTTAAAAAAATGTATTTTACTGCTATTTAGGTGTCATCAATTGTCACTAAAGTACCGATTTTGAGTGAAATCAGTTGAGTTTTGTACAGTGGTGTTTGAAATGTTGAGAATCAAAAGCACAGCTTTTACTACACAGCCAGGATTAGGATAGTGTAGACCGAAAACTTCAGTCACTCTAATCGTCTGTTGTTCCACTGAGACTACGTCTGGCTCCACTAGACCTCCGATTATAGAGACTGAAGTATGTCCCATCGGGACTGTACAGAACAAATGGTTCGGTTCGACCGGACCGCGATGAATGAGATATGCAACAAGATTTTCACTCTTTACATCCTCATAACTTCTGCAATTATAATTAAAATTAAAAATAACATATATAGCTTATTTGACTTACGATAGCTTGCTCATTTAGATCCTAAATTAATGATTAATCCGAGAAAGTCTCGTCGTCAACATTATCCGTCTTGGTTTTAGTTGATGAATATTGATTTTTTCTTTTCGAACGTCCAATAGCTACCTTAGCTACGTACGAGTCAGCCCGGCTTGACCAACGAACTCCCACGAAACGAGTGCTCTGATTGGCCATTGGCGTAGGTTGACCCGGAAATATACCGGCCGCCGGGTCATATACATGTAGCTCTATTTTCGAGTGAATGAACGTACCGTTTCACAGTTCTGAGATACAAATTGGATAATTCATATAAGTCCGAAAATTTCACATTCTATAATAGGTTAGCAAATTTTGAAAACTGTAATTAGGAGATATATAGACCGACCTAATTTACATCTGATTTAGAAATCAGAAAATTAGATCTAGGGTCTAACTAAAGAAAATCAGTGAGAAAATGTTTTGACAAAAAAGGTGTACATTGTTGGCTATAGCTACCCCCACGGTACGAGATCTCTGGGTTACCATCTGTATTGGGGAATGTCAACAAATGTCAGTTTTATCAAAGAAATGACCCAAATCAGATGGTTATTTCTGTCTAAGGATAGTGATGCTCCTATGAGTATGAGTATGAGTACGACTATGATCATTGATGTGTGATGGTCGGCTGCTGTCTCTAATTTCAAGAGCATGAACAGAGGAGCTGACCTAGACCGAATTTTCCGTCTCTTTCGTTCGTTAGCCTCTTATTGGGGTAGGGTCGGCCGGCTCTCTCTTTAGAGACGGAAACCGTCTATACACATTCCCTTGATAACGGCACGGCCATTTCAGGTCGTAGCGTTTTGCCCCCAAAATCCTAGGCCTAGATCTAGGCTATAATAAATCAGTTCCACTTACCAACTTGACTGAAATAATCAGTTTAATAGTCCCTTTTTAGGAATTTATGGGTCAAAATCGAAATCCATGTTGAAAAAGATTTTCAAAATGGATTTCGATTTTGACCCATAATTTCCTAAAAAGGGACTATTAAACTGATTATTTCAGTCAAGTTGGTAAGTGGAACCGATGTATTATAGCCTAGGCCTAATTTACATGTGGATATGCACGAGGTAAAATGACATTTTGGGGGATTTTGGGGGCAAAACGCTACGACCTGAAATGGCCGTGGCGTTATCAAGGGAATGTGTATAGTCTAGACGGTTTCCGTCTCTAAAGAGAGAGCCGACCTAGACAGCAATAACCATCTGATTTGGGTCATTTCTTTAATAAAACTGACATTTGTTGTCATTCCCCAATACAGATGGCAACCCAGAGATCTCGTACCGTGGGGGTAGCTATAGCCAACAATGGCAGCTTTTTTTGTCAAAACATTTTCTCCCCGATTTTCTTTATTTAGATCTAATTTTCTGATTTCTAAATCAGATATAAATTAGGTCGGTATGTCATTTGTCCTAATTACAGTTATCAAAAT
>JAVYIG010007217.1:0-105433 GCA_035222895.1 Strongylocentrotus droebachiensis | reverse complement strand
AACTTCAATCCTTCCTCTTATACCACACTGCTCTTTTACTGCATATTTATTTTTAAAGCAAAAACTGCTTATGATATTTTGGGATTCTCTGCTTCTACAAAAAAAAAAAGAAGATAGAATAAGAGATTTATGGTCATAAAACAATATAAATGGGTCAGTAATTAATGTCAAAACTTTCCCAGTACCCGGTACATACAACCATTTTAAATTTACATTAGGAAATTATAGTTCAGATGAGATTGATGGTCATAAAACAATATAAATGGGTCAGTACTTGATGTCAAAACTTTCACAGTATACATACAACCAGTTTAACTATACAAAAATTTTAATTTTTAGTTCCAGATAATAATCCTTATAAACAATTTGGAAAATAAAAATGTATCTAGTTGGAATCTTTGTCCGAGTGCTATTGGTATCTATTGATTTTGCAACATTATAACATGAACTCACAAGTGTATAAGTGTATACATGTATGTGCCAATTTGAAGAAATTAAAAGCCCAGCATATGACAGAATTGACAGTTTAGGAGATAAAGAGTAAACAAAATTAATGTTAATATGGCCCATTGTTCAATTGTTATGAATTTATAACTCTCTCACTTTGTACAATCACAAGAGAGACTTTTGAACCATTAGCAGTATATAAACATTCATTTTGACAATGCTGTTTACAAAGCTTTTCATCATGAACATCAGATATAAACTACATGTAATTTAGTATTCCTTTGTGTGCTAAAGTACTTTTACATGTTTTACACATTTCTTAAATCAAGACAACTACAGATTACTTCAAAATCAGAAAATTTCACGAATTGTTAGAACGACAGGGATTTTCACGTCATGAAACTTTTAGCGAATCACAAAATGCAGTATCTGTATCAATTGTGATTCAATCATTTCAAGCTAGGGAACTTTTCATAATTTTCATGCATGCGAAATGTTGGTATAATTTCTGTTCCTTCTGCAAAATACACATATAAAGATTCACAGTGACTGATGCAGCCCCCAACCCTCAGTAAAATTTGAAAACCTTTTTCTGATGAATTATCATAAAATAGTTGTTATTTTTCCAACTGTGAATTTTGTTTTTTTTCTTGATAATGCAGTAGTGTGAAGGAGCCTTCTCTCAGTCTCACATTAACTCATCATGAAGTTTGCTAATAGCTTTAATGGCATATTGACGCAGTCCGGGTTCAATATGTATATCTTGTACTAAGTGATTTATAGGAGTAAAGTCAAATCATGACATGTACATATATGTTTTGATATTGTTATCTATAGCTATGTTCACATGGGGCCAATGTAGGTTAAAACTTGAAGTTTGCAAAATGTTGATGTTTTAAGCACAGATCCACTAACAATGATGATGGTCCACATCGGACCGATACAACAAGTATTCAAAGTATATTCCAACTTCAAGCTGGCGTACCTTCAAAGTTAATTGCATCCATATGGTACACAATTCAAGTGAGGTACCTCGCGACTTGTAGTTATCACACTATAACCATATGATCTCTAATGATTTTGTAACTTGGAGTAAAGTTAAAGTTTCATATCACGAGTGTGTCCACACGGTCTTAAACTACAAGATAACTTTGAAATGTAGAATCACAACCTAACTTGAAGTTTATGAACTTTTGTGTGAACTCAACTTAAGAAGGCTAGGTAGGAAATATGGAATTACACAATAGAATTGCTCTTGTGATAGTTAGTTTGGGAGAAGGGGGGGGGGGGCAATCACAACATAACTCAACATAACATAACATATACAATGTACATGTACCAGGCACCGATTGATTAAAAGTAGAGTAAGTTCATTTGAAATGTTTTTGTATAGGCAGCAAAACAGCAGGTTGAAACATGCTATATTCTATACAGATAAACAGAGTCCCGTCTTCTGCCGTGAGATATTGACCCGACCTACATGTTCACTGTAGGCCTACAGTACTTCTTCACCTTGCCTAATCTTTTAAATGTCCTGCTACAGTGTACATGTATGTACTGTATGAGGCACATCCAAATAGTTGGAATATAACTTTACTAAAAGATTAAAGTGAAGATGTTTAGAACTATTATCCATTTAAATAGAGATAAATTCCATTTATCAAATATTTGGAATATAGCTTTTGTAAATATTAAAGTGAAGATGTTCATAACTGCCATTCATTTACATCAAGGCAATAAGAGATAACGCCATATCAAAGTAATCTATACAACACCGTCTTTAAAAAGTTACAGGTTTGATGAGGAAATTTTGGAGTCGAAAGATAATAAAAGGGACAGAAAATGCAACATATAGAATTAGAGGCACATATCATTTGATATCTATGATGATTTGGTATAATTCCTAAATTGGTAGATATTGTATTTTATCAATCTTTAATGGAATACTTATATTTTTCCATTCTCCTAATTTGTCATTTTCCTCCAAACTCTGGTTCTTATTTTCTTATATTCTATGTAAAATGTCTCTGTTATGTAGTGGCGGAAAATTTTCCCATTTGTTCCAACACACAACATTACTAAAATTTCACTTTTTAAAATATGTATGACTCGATCAGGAGGGATTTCTCTTAAGAGGACCGGTCCCTTAATAATATGCTATTCATAATATATTTTGAGTAGTGCCCCAAGGGAAAAGGCACTTACGAGAAAAACAGAAATCAATGACAATTTTTCGCACGCCAAATGGGAGAGTTATCTACGACTACGTCACAATCCACTGATCAAACTTCCAATTTGAGATTCACATAGACTTTGTGTGATCTATATTTAAAACATTCATAATTTTCTTATTATTGTGGTCCAATTCATTTCAACCTTTTACCCTTTATAGGTAAAATCCCATTACAGGATTAGACGTAATAAGGCAGGGAACAAGAGCTAGAGACTAAAGGATCCAAGTCGTGAAATACATATAGCAATATGTTTTATAACATGATAATAAGCATTAGAGGCTGAAAAATATATAGGAATCCTGAAATCAAAGGCAGGCCTAACCTACATGGATGTACTTGACCTCTGTGACCTTAAGTGACATCCTATTACAGGGTTAGGCCTGAGTTGGCAAGGAACAAGAGCTAGGGACCAAAGGATTGAGAATCCAAAAATATCTGACACATGTTCTATACTATGATGATTTACAAGAAGATCTAGAGGCTGGAAAGAAAAAAAATAGCAGAGTGTCTATGGAATTCTGAAATCACAAGCAGATCTAGCTGACCTAGATGTACTTGACTCCTGTGACCTTCAGTGACATGCAGGCGCGTAGCCAGGGGGGGGCGGTGGGGGCGGTCGCCCCCCCCAAAACGCCGGCCAAAAAAAAAAAAGAGAGAGAAAGAGAAGAAAAAAGAAAGAAAGAGGACGTAGGAAGAAAGAGGGAAAAGAGTCGAGAACGGTACAACGAATCGTCAAAAATTCCGCGCTTCGCGTGGGAAGGGAAGACTGAGTTCAAATTAAGGATTAAGAGTAGGGAAAGGTACAACGAATCGCCTTCTTTCTCTAATAATTTAATGAAACGTCAAAGCTTCGCGCTAGAGGGGGGGGGGGGGGAACAGAATCCAGACAGGGATTAAGAGTCGGGTAAGGTACAACGAATCGTCTTCTTTCTCTTATTATTTAATGAAACGTCAAAGCTTCCCGTGAGAGGGGGGAGGGACTGAATTCAGACGAGGATTATGAGTCGAGAAAGGTACAACGAATCGTCTTCTTTCAAAGCTTCCGCGCTTCGCGCGGGAGGGGGACTGAATACAGATAAGGATTAAGAGTCGGGAAAGGTACAACGAATCGTCTCCTTTCTCTAGTAATATATAATGAAATGTCAAAGCTTCGCGCAAGAGGGGGGAGGGACTGAATTCAGACAAGGATTACGAGTCGAGAAAGGTACAACGAATCGTCTTCTTTCAAAGCTTCCGCGCTTCGCGCGGGAGGGGGACTGAATACAGATAAGGATTAAGAGTCGGGAAAGGTACAACGAATCGTCTCCTTTCTCTAGTAATATATAATGAAATGTCAAAGCTTCGCGCAAGAGGGGGGAGGGACTGAATTCAGACAAGGATTACGAGTCGAGAAAGGTACAACGAATCGTCTTCTTTCAAAGCTTCCGCGCTTCGCGCGGGAGGGGGGAAACTCCCCCCTCCCTGCACCCACCCCCCTAGGGAGCGCGCTTCGCGCGCCCTTAAAGTGATTCGCACGCTTCGCGTGCTCACTACCGCCCCCCCTAAAATGAAATCCTGGCTACGCGCTTGGTGACATGCCATTACAAGGTCAGGACTAAAAAGGCAGATAACAAGAGCTAGGGAATAATGGACAGAAACACTGCTGATATGAAAGTCTTGATGTAGGCCTATAGCAAATTTAATATGGATGTTCTACACCCGGCCCCCCCCACTTAGTGTTATTTAGGGTACGCATATGCGTGTTCCAAGCGACCCCCCCTTTTCAGCAAAAGTCTGGTGTGTAAAGTCAATACGGGTCGACCTTTTTCTTTTGTTATACGAGCCTTTTTCAGCATCCCCCTTTTCAGCAAAAGTCTGGTGTGTAAAGTCAATACGGGTCGACCTTTTTCTTTTGTTACGAAAAGGACATTTTGGTAACTCGCATGGGGTCCGTCCGTTCTCGGAGTGGGGGGGCCGGGGTTCTACATCAAGACTGTTTATCAACAAACAGATTAGATTGTGGAAAGGGGGAAAAACACAGTTATAAAGAGGACCATTTTGTGAAGTACTTGATTTGATTTGATTTGATTTGATTTTTTTTCCACTCAAATATCCACAAATTAAATGACATAAACCATACAGTAATACCATATATAATAGAACAAATGTAAGAGTATATTTAAGTTTGAGAATTAGACTGAGAGGGAAAAAAAGGGAATCTCAGAAAAGCTAGGCTTGTTGAGCGAGATTCCCTGTATAAATTAAATAATGGACCATCAACAACGTGCATCAAATTCCGCACATGTCCGCTCCCAGAGAGACCAGAGACGCGCGAACCCACCCGCCCGCGCCAGATTCCCGGGTCTCCCCTGCCAAGGCCCATTCAGCGTGCATCAGCCTGTCGTTGCCAGGTCGGGCAAGCTCAAGGTCTGTCCGACCTAGCAACGAGCAACATAAAATAGTGCGTACCGAACAAGCCCCGACAAAAGAAACACAAAGATCCGGGATAGGCAGCCGAACCCGCGCGTCCGGAGACTCTCCGGGAACAAACACGCGAAAACCAGACAACACGCCAAAGATGGTCCAATAGTATTTTGTACAAGCGTATGATGAACGATAGAAAAATAAAATAGATGACAAGAAAAGAAAAGAAAAATAAAGCATGTGATGAAAACACAAAAAGGATGAGAAGGATGAGAAGGTAGGAGTAGGGCCACGTAATAGGTAGTATTTCTTTAGAGAGGAAAGAAAGAAATTCACTGGGAGGTGTCGGAAGGGAAGAGTAAGAAGACCAGATAAAAAAGAGAGCAAATCCGTGCTTAGTGAGAAATTTGCGTACTAAAGAATCTGATCTGATCTGACTTACTAATTGGCCACATGCCTTTTAATCTCAAAACTAGCAAATAATCACTGGATCAAGGCAATCTGTAAAGTCTGTACTTGATTTCTTTGCTACATGTATGTAAATAATCAACTATTTTATCTGTATGATTGAATATTTTTCTTTGAGGGAATTTTTTTTTTTTTTTTTTTTTTTTTTTTACTTGTGAGCAAATGGGAGGGGAGCTAGAGAGATATTTCATCTTTCTTACCTGGTTTCATGGAGCAGAGCAAGTTTGATGAGGGAGCCGATGAAAGGAAGGAGGTCTGACCGCTTGACCGTAGCAACCCTCAGCCGGTGTTCCAGGATGTGTAACTCCATGATGGATGGTCAGCTGGTGGCAACCTAGGAGGTCAGGCAGATTGTCCTGTCTTGTCAGGACTGTCAGATTGGAACTAGACAGGACCTGGAGTAGATAAAAAATGAGAGACCAGAGTTTGTAGAATCACGTACAATCAACATTCATCAAGATACTATAAAGATCAGGAACATATTTAAAGCGCAAATAGAAAAAACAAAATATACATATACCCAGAAAATACACACAGGTTCAGATCTAGAGAGATACAGAAGAAGGAAAGAGGAGAGAGAGAGAGAGAGAGAGAGGGGGGGAGGGAGGGGCAGACAATAAGAGATAAAACTGTCAAAAAAGCCCATTTTTTTCTTGCCTTATTGAATTTGTCTATGGAACACTTGATGCAGAACAGTATTGTAGTTTTTGTTATAAATATATTAGAACATTTTTGAGGGGGGAGGGGCAGGCAGCACTACCCCCTGGAGTACATGTGGATATAGACCCTGTTAAAGAATTCTCAAATCAATAAATTATATTGTAACAAGCCATTATATAATTTAAGGAAGACTATACACAGTAGACAGATACATTGACATTTTGTCAAAATATAAATATCTGAAGTTGATTGATTCTCTCCCTCTCTCTCTCTCTCTCTCTCTCTCTTTCACTTATCTCCCTCTCTCCCTTTCTCTCTTTCACTTATCTCCCTCTCTTATCTCTCTCTCTCTCTCTCTCTCTCTCTTTCTGTGGTGACAATGACTATCAAATCAAAGCAAATGGCTAGCAAGAGGGAATGGACAACAAAGGTATAACTGTGTACATTGTTTGTTACCTGTACCAGTGAGCAACAAATTTCCATTTCTATGGACAATAAATCAATTCAATTCAATTCAATTCTCTCATTAATTCAAACAAAATATGATGCAAATAGCTACGAGAGCATGACAAAAAACTACAGACAATATTTCTGATTGTAGGCAATAGCCTACCGTATACGGGAAATCACTGCATGCAGACAGCAGTTGCACTTTATCCTATGCATAACATATATATCAGCAGATATCTCGTAAATTTCTACTCCCCACATGCGCAAGAGGGTCCTGAACTGAAGCTATTCAATAGATGCATGAATTATGGAGAGAGAGATGTAGTTTCACATTACACAATATAAAGAGGTAACAGAAACAAAGTTCTTACCTACATTTATATGAACCAAACTTCAATGTCTGATTATTAAATGTGCCGCAGGCCAACTAGAGAGAGATGTTCACAAGATTGTTTTTGGCGACAATGACTGTTGAATGGCTAACCAATGGAGAGGGTTGCCTCGATCTACCCCATTCATTAAAATGGAGAATGATGCAATCTCTGTCCTCGACCCAAACCAAAACCACCAAAACCACCAAACAAATATTAGGATATCACAGGTGGAGCTAGGTACACCATAGGAAACAGCAATATGGCCTGTTATTCTGTGCACAATTAACATAAATATACATGGATGAGTACATGTATCTCATCTCATATATTTCCACTCACCCTATATAGTGATCTCCAACCTCTGCGATTTATGGGTGCACAAATTATGTGCAGAGACGATCAATCATATATTATAGAGATTTCACAAACAGAGTTTGTTTGGTTTATCGTCGGTCGAGGGTGTCTCTTTGGTGTGACTGAGGTATACCACGAGAGCTAGGACCAGGGTCTACAACATATTCATTCAAATGGAAAATGATGTATTCGATCTTGCCCTTGTCGCATGACAAGACTAAAGCCTAACCAGACCGCCACACATTATATCGGATTGTCAGGTATAGCAGGGATTTGTGATGGGTATAGCCTAGAAACCAATGCAGAGACTAGATGCAAATTATCCAAGAACGAGTTACAATTCCTCTCATAAATTTTCTCTCTTAATACAGCAGTCCTCAGCCTACATGTACTTGATTTAATAGAGTTGTTTAAACAAGTTAAAGGGATAAAAGAAACAAACTTCTTACCCCCGAATTAATCTGAAGAAATATCTCTCACAAAAAGATGAATGCAGCCTAGAAACCAATGCAGAGAGTAGATGCAATTTATCCGAGAACGACGTATGAAATGAACAATCCTCTCATGAATTTTCTCTCTCCATACAGCAGTCCCCAACCTACTTGATTTACAGAGGCATAATTAAGTAGAGTTGTTTACACAAGTTAAAGAGATAAAAGTAACAAATTCTTACCCCCGACTGAATCTGAACAAATAACTCTCACAAAAAGATGAATTCAGCCTAGAAACCTATGCAGAGAGTAGATGCAATTAAGTTGTCCGAGACTGCATGACGTATGAAATCAAGGATCCTTTCATAAATTTTCTCTAGAGCTTCATACAGCAGTCCCCCAACCTACTTAATTCATGGATGCACAATTAAGTAGAGTTGTTTACACAAGGTAAAGAGATAAAAGAAACTAACTCACCCCTGAATGAATCAGAACAAATATCTCTCACAAAAAGATGAATTCAGCCTTTTGTATCTTCAAGTAATTCAATGTTGCAAGATGACAGCAAAACAATCTATTTCTACCACTTTTACTTTATGGTTAGAAATAATTCTTATCCAAATGTTTCCAGCAGCAGGGGCTACATGTACGTTGGGTTTGGACGAGTATCTGACGACTGCACTTGGACTGTCCAGGTTTATAAACAAGACGTGCTCTGGGAGACAGCGTTTGTTTCAGCGTGCCAGCAACCAGGGTTCGGGAGGAAAATTACTAGGGGGTGTATTCACACCAGAGCAAAACATCCTGAACATTCACCACAACTCCTTCATAATGAAAGATAAGAGATCCTTCATAGTGGGATGTTTTCACCGACAGCAGAGAAAATATTGCTCAGTTGGGGCGTTGTTTATCTCTTATCGAGAATGGAGTTAAATAGGACAAGCTGGTTGAATTGTCACTCATTGCAAGCATGATATTCATCAAAGGTCATATAGGGTCATCTCCCTTTTCTACCTTCCACTTCTATGCAGGGTACATGACATTGGTAGGTTGCATTCACACAACAAGTGATATAAACATGGAAGTGAGTTTGGCAGTGCATGTTATATACAAAAGGTGCTCATCCAGCTCATAGTATACAAATAATACACAGCAGTGAGGGCATTAATTAGTAAGAATTACCCACACAAGGTACCTTTGGAACAGTCTAATTACACACCATAGAGGCAATATAGCCGAGGATGATTGGACTGTTTTGAAGGTACCGAGTGTAGGTAATTTTACTAATGCCGGAACAAAATGATATGTTGTATTATTTGTTTTATAAGATTAAGTTTCATGTGTTTTATAAAATGATGTTTTATTAAACATGATTTTACTAATGACCATGCAGTCATTAGCATTTGATAATGACCGGTCATTATCAAAATTTCGTGTTAGGCAAAATAAATGCCTGGTCACGTGTACGCTCTCAACCAATCATTTGATTAGGATCCATGGCATCATCTTATAATTTTCTTTATCCTCCATTAGGAGCTTGCTCCATCCCCCATCTATACAGTACGGTATGTGTTGTAATAGGAATGGTGAAAGACTGATCGATCAATCTACCGACTTTCTACATGTAGGTATATATCAATCAAACATGTTATAATGACATGAACATATGGAGAAATCATCAAGCGTGATGATATTAATGTTGCTTGTGTAATTAGTATCATGTGCACACATTCTTAATTATAACATTCCACATTCTGTATGTATTCTTTTGTCTACTAGAAGGGGGGGGGGGGGGCTACTTGGCACCCTTTCTGTTTCACCACATATTTTATTTTTATGAATACAACCAAGAGTGCATGGGGCATAAAAAAGAAAAAGGAAAAAAAGGGGGGAAAAGAAGAAAAAGGAAGGTGGTTGTATACCCTTATCCAGCCATTGCTAATCATCACTGTATTGAGTTGTGCCTCTTTATCCAACCAATCTAATGTACTTCCACTTGTGATGTATTATGATAACCCTGTTATGTTGTTGTACTTTATGTTATTAACTATGGATAACTAGGTCATGATGTGACATGACAGTGCGAGATGTTATTATAAGATCCTGGTGTGCGGTAGTATTTCAACCTTTATTCCTCACCTCTGAGATAGAGAGCTCTATCAGTATGCACAGTATGGATCTATTCAAGGTTTTTCACCCCATCAAAAGTGTACATTTACTTGCCTCATGGTGTATAACTTGCCTTTTGACATTTAAATATTTATAGTCAATGGGAAGATTTTGGATATTTGTAATTCCTAAATGTTCAAACATCGTACAAATGCAGTCAATCAAATATGTCTAGGCAACCAGGGAAACAGAGAAAGAGGCCACTGTAGACAGGTGGCCTTTCTAGACAGGTTCTACAATTTCATATTTCTCTCTCAAGGGAGAAAATAAAATGCACGGCCACTACAAACAGGTAACAGTTATGGAGCTTTGACTGTATGTAAAATTCTAAAGTAAAAATTACTGCTTCCATGAAAAGCTTTAAATGCCCTAGTCAAAATGTAAAAATAGTCTTCTTTCCAGTAAATATGAATATTTATGTTAAATGCAAAACAAAACAACAACAAAATCCCAAAAAAATTAAAAGATTTTGAAAGAACAGCACAAATTTGTAATTTTTTTCAATTTTATACTAAATTCCAATTCAACTGAATATATTTCCATATATCTTTTGTTCTAAAATCCTTAGCCTAAACATTGTTTTTTGTCTATTTTCAATATGAAACTAGAAGAAAAATAGACTAGTTTTCTATGAATACCTTTAAAATATGGAACAAATAGGAAACAAATATACTTGTCGCAAGTATAACATAAAAGACCATGGTGATAATACGGTACACAGCACCCATGAAATAAAATTGAATGTCTCATAAAGCTTTCATTACTCGTTTGATCCATCCGATCAATTCCAGAGATGTGCCCAAGTACTGACCCCTTCCCTTCAATGCAAATTAAATTGCAGATTACTAACCAGATTAAACTTCTTTCAAGTGTCTAATGTAGTGTGGCAAGCAGACGCTCTAATCCTATCCCTTTTCTTCGGTAATTTCCTTGGAGACGATCATTTTCTAATGTGTTTTAAAACTGAACAAACAAGCAAGTCTACCTTTTAAAGGAGAGGCTATAGATAATGATAGAGGTAATATGTTGTGTAGTACTGTACTAGTGTATTTTGCAGTTTATTTTTAAGCTAGTTCATGGACATATAGCTGATAATTTGTTTGTGGCGTTTAATGAAATTCTTAAAAAGCATATTTAAAATAGTGATCAGACGATCTTCATACAGACCAAAAACCAGACATGGTTCCAAAAGAGTGTTTGCAAGAATGTTCATCAATATTTGTGATCATTATTCTGAGCAAACATTCTTTACAACTTCCTTATGAAATCTATGTCTTCATTATAAAATTTCTGGTTACATTTGAAGAAAATAAAGAAACTATTTGCAACTTCTTATTTTTACATTAAAGGGACTTGGTAAAATTGTTCAGATGAGAGATAGTGGTGCTAAGGTAGTGACTTCAATGCTAGATGTACAATTAAAGATAATCTGAAAATTTGAGTGAAAACGGATCATTATTCATGGTACAAATTGGGAAAAACTGATCTGATCGATTCCTTAATTCTCCCAACTATGTTATTCTACTTCTGTTCTGCTACTTGTCAAAGCCTGTTCAGCATCAAGACAAGGACAATTTAATTACATTTTAGGTGAATGTAAATCGTCACAAAGCAATAAAATGGCTCTACATTCCATTCCAGACAGTTAAGTGTTGACAGATTTTTATAGCCTGTTTTATGTATTTTTCTCATGGAAAAACGGTTGGGAAAATTCAAAAATGGTTGGGAGAATTTTTTCTTGCATTCATTTAGAGGAAAACCCATTTATCATTGGCTGTTCCAAAGGAGGCCGTTAACTGCCATTGACAATTAAAACTTAGCTCTTACATTAGGCCTGTTTTCATCAGCTAGAGATTGCATAACCCGCTATTTTAACTATTCCGATCGCACATTATCCACCTAATTTTAGTCTTCATCAGCCCGCAGTTGCAATTAGCAGGATATTTGGTTGAGATAATCATCGCAAGATATCTTGGGCTATAGTTCGCAAAATATCCCACTATTTGTCCGGTGCGTCCTCACCAGCCTGAAGACTCGCACTATGCGCGAACGCTGAGCAAAATTTCTCGAGCCAGAGTCTCGAGTTGATGAGGAAGCGATTTTTAACTTTGGGCTTATTTCCCAAATCAGAAATAGCGGGCTATTTGGCAATCTCGAGCTGATGAAGACATACCTAGTGTTCTTGCGAGCAGCCGGCAATTTGAAGTGCATGCACTATTTTAAGGGAAATGGCAATGTTTGTCTTTGCTACATGATCAATACTGGATTGCCTAGAGAGAACCATGCATAAAACCAGTGTTCAGCTTTGTTTTTGTGATGGAGCGATCTATCACGAAAACATCACGTGTCGCCCATGCATAATTTTCAAAGCTTCTAGCCTTTCACATTTAAACTTCTTCAAATCTTGTTCATGTTCAAAACAAAAATGTTATTCAGCACATATGATCTTAATAGTATGATGTAAATTAACGCAGAAAGTAAATGCTGTATTTGTTTTACAGCCAGGAAATGAGATGTAAGAAAAATATAATGGGTGAATGAAAAACTATCTTACGATAAAAAACGTACAGACAATGGAATTATAAGCAATAATGTTTTGAAAATTCTCAAAGAACACCCCTAGATTTTAAGATGGTCAAATATGGTTTATCCCTACAATTTACAAAGCCCTACAATTACAATTACATATACATGTATCTGCTGAAAACTATTGTATTCCATAATGCCCTGAATGAACTTCCAATAACTTTTTTGAGGAACTTATTTAAATCATTGATACATAACTTTGCACCTGGCTTCTGTAAGCATGTTCTATGTAGTTTGTAAATTGCCATGACTTCTGGTTCTATAAAAAATAAAAGAATCAGGGTATTTTTGTTTATAATTGCATGGTAGCTAATAAGTGGAACCACTCCCTGATAGATCAACAGAACAATTAGGATGGGTGGAGACGTGTGAACGACAATACTGCATTTCCTCAATCTGAATGAAAAGACCTTCCACTGGGTCTTCCTCCAATCAGGTTTATTATTGCAGGTGTACATTTGTAAATACTTCCATTGCCTGTTTACCAATTTGACTCAGTTTGGGAGAATGATGGCCATGCAGTCAAGGTGCTATAGACAATGACAGGGCGGTGCCTTCAATGAAATGACAATTACATTGCAAATGTAAAGTAATTGTGCTTATCGATGGCAGGTTCATAATGATGGGTGGATCACCCATTCATTGGCCTAAATAGCTGCATTTGCACTACAAGCAAAAATCATTGTTTCTTTTCTCGCGTTCTGGTGTTTTGTTGTATGATCGGAAAAACACAACGAAAAAAAACAAATTGAAAAATCCACCTCTGAAGTGTAGTTTTTTTTAATGCCTGCCGAAAGTTCACAGATTTTTGAAGTGTAAATCCAAACATCGGTAAGATTCAGATTTTTCGTCGAACGTGACTCTCGTCGTTTCTATATGATTGGAACCAGAGTAGCCACAGGTCACACATGCGCACTACTCACCAAAAAAAAATCAGAATGAGCAATCACCAACATTTTTTTTAATGGATTTTTCCAGTAGTGTAAATGGCAGTCCCCAAAAATCTACAACTTTTCAAAATGTTTTTTTTGGCTGTGTAAATGGGACTTATTATGAACACATCCATTATAAACGGCTCCGCACTATCTTTTGTTCACAGGGGGTCTGATTGTTTAAGATTAAGTCCTGCATTATCAAATCAATGTAATTCCTAGTAGCTACAGCTGTACATGTATGTACATGTATGTACATGACATTTACATCACTAAAACTGGATTATTACCCCCCCCCCCCCCCCCCCCCGAACAAATAAAAACACACACACACAACTTTTTTTTTAATGTGTATCAATTACCTGGCTTTCTACATGGGTAAATGAGAGGGGGGAGAGAGAGAGCCACAGAGAGAGAGAGAGAGTTATAACTCTGCAAATTTAAATAAAATCCATTCTTTTCTTTCAGACAAACTACTTTGTATGACAATACAAATCAACACAACAGAAAAGGAAAACAAATCACAAACCTTCCATTTCACCTTATTTGACCTTATTTTGATGTTTATTTGATGTGTTGACTTAAAAAATGTTATCAAAAGCCACCAAAATACGATAGAAAGGCAGGCTGCTTTCATATGGACAGGAACAACATTTGATTTAAAGAGGGACATTTGTATATCATGTTTGCTGCCCTCTTGTGTTAATATCATGTATCATTGTTAATGCCAAAGACATTGTATCCCTGGGAAGCAGATACGGTTCTGCATCAATTGGCCCACTCAAATTTAGTCATAGAAAATATAGCCAATTAGCCATGTTATTTCCTAATCATGAAATCACATGATACATGTCCAACATAGATTCTCAATCTAAATATTTATTCTAAAGATGTCCTAAAAAAAATATGTCACAATCCCAAGGCAAAATCCAACCCACAAAAAACTTGTAGAAAAATCAGACAAACCGATTAAAAAGATTTCAATATAATCAGACAATTGTTTGAAGAAAGTTATGACTTAATTTACTACATGAACAACTAAGAAAACCTTACCGAAACATTGTCAACTCAGTCATGAATATATGTGATGTTATTCCCTCAGTTACTATCCATTTAAATTGTTTTTGTTTTTGTTAATAATAATTCTTCATTTTTGTCTAAGAACATGATTTCCTCATGCTCTGCACCTTGTATCAATCAAGGAACAGGTATTCTTTGATGACATGTTTTTGCATGTACCCTAATAAAGATTACATTTTTTCTGTTAAGTTTTGATATAATTTACAGTATGAAAATGAATGATAATGATTATAAGAGATAACCTGCTCTATATTTTAAAGTTAATCAAACTTTCACATTTAAACAAAAAGAACAAAACAGCTCGGTCATATAAATTGTAATAATTCAAAAATGTGATAAGATGATGAGTGAAAACATTTCCTTGATGAAGCAAAATTACTAATTTGTGAGATGCATTTCAACTCTTGAAACATTATTGCTGCACAAAAAACTGTTGAGTTTGCACTCTGCAAACTGAGCTGGCCTTACCATCTAGACTAAAAGCTTCAGTCTCTTTTTAAAACACGATGCTTGTTCCACTGAGACTACAGGCACGTCTGACTCCACTGACCGCCTCTATACAGAGACTGAAGTGTGCTGAGCGGGCTAGTGAAGGGAGGTTATGCAATGGACTTTGTGTGTGATTACTAATCTCATCACGCACATTAGCTTTCAAATATTTTGAAGTTTTTCATTGATTTTCAATGTTATTATTAAAATTCCCATCGTAGTTTCTAAATCAATCATTAGGTCTAGATTATGAAGAAGAAAAAAACAGGGATTTGTTAACGGCTACAAATCGCTAGTTTGCGAACCAGCGTGTATTCTAAAAGGGTAGAAACTCTTGTAGAGTCAACTACTGACAAAATGCAGTAGCTTAACCCAGAACCATACTAGAAGATTTTTACTTGCACCTTATGTAAAATAAGACACTCAGCACTTCACGTCCTCTGTGACACACAAAACACACCCCTTTCATTTGCAAGAATATTCAGGAGTGAAGGAGGCAGATTATGACGAAGAAGAAGAAGAGATTTATTTTTCAAAAACCAAATGATACACTAGAGTTAGCTCAAAACCAGCATAGACATGGTCCACATTCAGCGCGCAGCGACAATTTCTATGCTATTTTATTTACGCTTCATTGAATTACTTCTATACAGTCATTAAATTGGCAATATGATATCAGCCTTTTTCGGATACACCAAAACTTCACATGATTCTATGATTATATTTATAGTGGGTCAAATACCGGGATCCAAAACAGAAAGTTCAAACCCCACACATACATGTACATGTACATGTAAGTTTGGAATGGCTGCCTGGGCCCTAAAAAAGCCAAAACTAAAGAACGCGAAAAAATTATAGGCCTACATATACACACGATATTCAGCGCTAGTTTAGAAGTCTATCCAAAATTTGACCCGTAACTCCAGCGTGGAACACACGCTCGCGCCGCCCGCACCCCTCCATCGGTACTACAGTACGCACAGTTATATGGAAAACATATGATCAACCAATATAACACCAAATGGCATCTGCAATAAAGTAATGGCCCTGCAAATGCCATAGCAATGGCCAGGCGCTGGCGCTGGCATTGGCATTTCAGTGGCCTGGCACTGCATGCAGCTTCAACACATTGCCATTGCCATGGCCCTGGCTGTGGTATGCATGGCAGTTGGCAATGGAAATGCAAGCCACAAAATTCCAGTAATTGAAACGACAAAACAACAAACATTTTCATTTAACATGGACATGGCAGGTGTATATTTCAATTATTTATGTCAAACACATCAAGGAATTAGATGCCAAATAAACAAATTACTTTAATCAAGCAAAAAAAAGATGTAAAACAAGGATTGACTTACATTGCTTGCCTCGGAAATTTCCAGGCTTGTCGAACACAGCTGATCAGAATGACCCAACTTTGACCTGAAGACCGGGGATATCCCGTGCGTGTGTTCGTAATTCCTCCACTGTGCTCGCCATGTTCGTTAGTTTTGAAGTCGAACCAAACCGAGAAAACTTCAATCTACAGAAATTGTGAAGGAATTTTTGATGCGGTAGGTAAATTGAAGGTATAAGACATTGTATAATATTTGATTTTGTATATTTTTTGTGTCAGCTAAGAGTTCATTAATTTCTTGTGATGGTGTTGGAAATGTCAAAACAGACGAAGTTTGAGGAGGCGACGAGTTACCGATTGAGTGGGAAACACGGAGGGTAGTTTTGTATTGCTGCTCTCCCGGAGTATCGGCCGGAAACCCTGGAAGAGTTTGGGCACACACTCCAGTCGAGAGTGGAGAAAGGGAGAAAGATCAAAGATCGCGTCAATGCAATATCAATGGGCCTAGTATGGGCATGATCATGCTAAATAATTTCTTGAGTCGCCTCCCGAAGTCGACATAGATCTAGAGCAGAGGGGTGGACAATTCATCGACATCATGGTTTTTGTTTGTTTGTTTGTTTTGACATTTTTAATTTATGGGTTTTTGTTCAGCTTTCAACTTATGACATGTCTTCTGATTTAATTATTTACCTTGTGGGAGTTGTATAGAAAAATCAGACACAGTCAATCTTATTTATCTTTTGAAAGTTAAAGATAAACTTGAGTAGACCTATTCTAGATACTGGTAAATAAAAGAAAATTATTTCTCACATAATCAAACAAAACTTACACTGAATGTTCAAGATTACAAATAAATGACATGTGCCAAACAATTTTGGAAGAAAATGTATACTGGCTGAGTAATGAGCATAGAAAGACAAGGAATCAAGGTAGTACCAACCCCGACACCATGCGTGTTGTCCCCATACATAGCTTTCTGTGTATGTGCTTGTTACTTTACCAAGACTCGGTCAAATTTATTATGATTTTGATGACTCCAGAACCTTGCAGTACACACCAATACTTACATGCTACATGATCAACTGTTTCTGATCCTTTCCACACCTTTTCTTTCACAATGCAATCGCATTACCAGTACTAAAGTTTATCTTTAAAGATAAAAAAGTCAAATGTTTGTGGTAAAATTGTTATTCACTGTTTCATCTATATCACTTAATTTTATTGATGCATAAGTTGTAACATTGGTTTCCTCTTGAGGGTTGAGTTGCCACCCTGGAAGAAAATTAGGGTCTAATAATAATATCATTTTAGATTATGTTTTGTAAATTATTCAACCACTGTATCTCTGCCCAGTTGATATGTGAATCAATAATCATAAAGTAAATTCTTTTGCTTATATTTTTTGACCCTCTATTTGTTGTCTTTCAATGAGCTAACAACATACAAATCACTAAATGTCAGAAGAAAAAAAAAACCTTGAATTTGAACTTCTCATTTCACTTACTTAGTCTACTTGGCCTTTTATTAGTTGGCTCTGTAATAATATAATCTATCATTTGATTTCCATGGATATCAAATTTCTAATACTCCAACATTAGGCCCTTTTACACAGCCCAAACACCATGCCAATTCATTTATTTTGGGGACTACCATACTACTGTAAAAACCTGTACAAAACCGCTAAAGTTTACTCACACTGATCTTTTGCGAGTTTTGATGAGTAGTGTGCATGCGCCACTTGCCGGCGCTCAGCATGCGTTACCACGTAAGTGAGGAGAGTCCTCTTGCAAAAAAAGATATATCTTAATACGGAAGTTTGCATTTACACTGCAAAATCAGTGAAGCGCAGCGGGCGTTTCAAAAATTTGGATTTTCTGTTGTGTGCCGGTACAGCAGAATGTGAACAAATCAAAGAGTTTTGGTTGCAGTGTAAATGCAGCTAGTAGACTTAATGAATTGCTGAAGTGTTGCAAGAAAGGATTTGATGTACATTTTTAGGGAATGATGCATTAAACATTTTATTCTTTTTCTTTTATAGGAAAAGTAATTCCCTTATTATTTTATTTTCCTAATTCTTTCCGTTCTTATTTTCAGGAATAAATCTGAAATGCTAAAGGACTTCTTTCAAATCTGATTACACTTGGATGTATTAAGGATTAAACCACCATGTTCAGTTTTAAGAAGAAGGATAAAGAGAAGAAGGAGAAGAAGAAGGAGTCGAAGCGAAACAAGGAAATGTCTCAGGAAGAGTTGAGTCGCCTGGAAGACATCAAGAAGGGGCTTTTCAAGAAGTCGAGTTCTCGTCACAAGGCAGGGGCGCCAAGTCATCTCCCGGTCAAGTCCCACGCCTACACTGTCCCTGAAGAACACAGCAATGGTCAGTACAGCATGGAGATAAGTCTGGGTGTCAACGAGAGGAGCGTGGACGGTCCCATGACTAGCCCAAGTGGGAGTGATGCAAGTGGCGCTTCCACGCCTGGTTACGAAAAGGGAAGCACGGGAGATGTCAGGATACTACCCGCTTCTGCGCCTCCCCTTGAAAATATAGCCGAAGAGACGCGACACACCAAGGAGGCAACGTTCGAGAAAAAGCGCAAGTCTTCTAAAGGGAAAGGGATTCTGAAACTGAGGTCGTCAAGTCAGGCGTCCACAGAGACTCCTGTCAACGAGGTGGTTGTGAAGGTTAATGATACAGTGCTCTTGGCTAAAAATACTGCGTTTAATGAGAGGGTAGGAGATGAAGTGGATGGGGAGCTTGAGTACCAGATACCACATCCCAAAGCTGAACCAGAAGCCCCTGGTGAAAAGACATTTAATGTTGATTTACGCCTTCCAGTAGTTGCCCCGCCCAAGCCCCCTCGAGCAAGGGACGTCATTCTTAGTCGCCAACCCACCGGTGGATTTGGATTCACGCTACGCAGAACCAATATCGAAGAGCGCTCCGGACCTGATGGAGCCATAACTCGTCGACAGGTTCATTTCGCTGAACCGAGCGCAACTCAGCGAGAAAAATGCAACTGGACTACTGCCGGGTGACCGCCTTGTGGAAGTTAATGGAACTAACGTGGAGAATAGTCCCTCGAGATGGGATCATTGAATTGATCCGGAGTTCAGGTGATGCGGTGACCCTCAAAGTCCAGCCCATCCCAGAGCTGATTGAGTTGAGCATGAGATCAGGGATGGATGGGTCTGAGGTTCAATTTGAGGAACAGCTCTTGAAAACAGGAACGTTGGCCAGGAGTGCCAGTCTAAGGCATAAGGACAAAAAGGTGAGTGGATCAATCGGTACATTATGACTATATCAAATTGTCAGAGATTTCATGACCTTTAAAAATATTGAATAGCAAACAAGATACACAAGATACTGTAAGTGTCCAGATTACCACTGTGGTCCAGTTTATAGAAACCGCCATAAGTTAAAGTTCATTGACATCCCATAGAAAGGCGTGTTTAAATAATTCTATAACACATGATTCAATGGGATGTCAAAGAAGTTACAAGTTTTATGACAGTTTTGAGAAACGCCCCCCCTGGTGACCATCTTTTTTTTTTTTTCCTTACATTTGTGACAACTTCTCTCAACAGGCAAGTCAGTGTCATCATTTGGTAAACACAATTCACTTCACAAGTTCTACATATACAATGTAGATTATAATGACTTGGAGCCTGACATTCACTCAAAATTTGCTTCACAAGTGTATGGGGCAGTGTACACAGGGTTAACAACTCATTAGCATATTTAGTATTAAGTTGCTCCCCCCCCCCCCCCCTTCCCCAGGTAAAGAATCATCTTTTGAAAGAAAAAAAAGAAGAAGAAGGAGATAGATCATGCAACAGAACATGCAGTTTGGAGCTCTTGATGATGAATTGATTTTCCTTTACTACCAAATCCACAATATAAACAAAATACAAATATTATGATGCCCGGCTATATATCCCTCACTTCATTACTCATGTAAATTGTGACATACTCCCAGTCCCTGTTCATTTTGCTGGATAACAGTAAAGTACAGTGCCACAACTAGATTTAGAGCTTAGCATAGTGGGAATAACAGAGCTCGCTCAAAGTGAGCCGGCATTAGGATTCGTAATTACTCATTTTCACACCTGTCACCTCGTTAGTTCTCCTGCGTAGAACAGGGGATATTGCTGCTAATTTAAATTTCTACTGACTTTGGTTGATCAATGGATCAAGCAGGAGTGCCGCAGTTGGCTTTTTATACTCGTATAGTTTACAGTTTAATATAAACTGTATATTTTGTGATTAATGTGGCAGTTCGAGAATTCAATCCATGGCTATAGAATAGTTAATAAAAGGACAAGAAAGAAAGCCAGAAGACATGTCTTTTTTTTTAACCATGATTCTCCCATATATACAAATTTATATGTTCATGTAGTTAAGTACATTGTCTTACATTTCCATCACTTAAAGACTCTCCAAGAAATTTGGGGGTATATATCTTGATTGGACTACATGTTTGCTGTGTGTAGAGTGTAGACTTGTAGACCCATTAATGGATTTCCAGTTTTCCACCAAGTCTGGAGTCAGCGAATTATGACCTTCTGCACATAAAAACTGAGGACCCTTCCCTTTAAACCACTCAAGTCCTGCCTACTAAATGTACTGGTCATGCTGATTTGAGTGAGGGCTTGATGTATTGTATCCACATAAGAGAAGGAATGTTAATGCATACATGTACATCCAATGTATTGAAGCTGGAAGCAGTGTCCCTGTTTGTACTGCTGAATGTACTGTACATAATACTTTCTGACTCTCCAGTTATCTTGCACTTTTATAACTGACATGTACAGTAAATTGTACAGTAGTGTGGCGATGAAAAAAGAATTACATGTATATGACTGAGAGCAAAATTGTCTACATGTAGTAGTCAAGATTGCAATTCTTTGTAAATGACATGTGTACAAACTACAATGTACATGTACCCACATTCCGATTTCTCATGATATTGTTTTGAACAAATTTGAAATCAAAATTTAAACATTAAATCAAAAATTCTTCCTTTTGCTTATAATTTTTCTACTGTATATGCACATGTACATACTGAATGAAGTGCAGTCACATCACAAAAGCACATGCTGTTGGTGGTACACACTCATCACTTCATTATTTCCTGCCCTTGAGAATACCCATAGAGATTAATACAATACAATACATTTTCTGCCTGTACAAGTATGCAAATGAACAAGTGAAAGACATTGCATATAAAAGTATGTACTGTACATGTATACTGTGTGGTGTATCATGTATAAATTATCTGAACTATTAAACCACATACAGCTGTAACTGTATCCTTGTGGCCTCCTCAAGTCCAAAGTCTAGACCAACGTATTGCTGCTTGCGTAACCCACAGCCACAGGTCACGCATGCCAGTGGGGCTGTCCTATCTATAATCTTGAATATCAGATTAAAGATTTTAATCTGTTTAACTCTTTGTGTGCCAAGTTCGCATTTTTGCACAATTGTACTTATTAACTGTACAATCGTAATAATTCATTTCTCCTTAATGCTGGGGCTAGAGGATCTGAAAAACAACAATACTGCTTGTATCATGTCTGTAGACTAATATCCATCATTCACGCCACTCAAAACTTTTTCATATTATTTTAAAAATTGAAAGAGAAAGATCTACTTTATGTGCTTCAAATTAATGTGGCATTCAAAGAGTTAAGGGAGGCTAATGAGAGGTAACTCACTGAGGGTGTAGTGGGGAAGTTACCCATTGCCTGTTTTGGGTTCTTCATTACTTGATGTACTATGAAATTATGAATCATTCAAGTTAAATAGTTGCTACATAATCATTCAGCCTACAAACCACTTTCTTAAGTTAGCTCATTGATGAATGGCGGATGATGTCACAAGGGGAATGAGATCTGGAGAATGTTTAGGGTGGAGCTTAGTAAATTTGAAAACAAAATATTAAAACAAATATTTAAAAATCTATGAAACACATTCAGAAATGTACATATAAATATGAGATGTGTACATGTACATTGTATGTACATGTACAGTATGTAGAACTACACACCAACACACCAACAGGATTAAAGTTGCATTTGGATAGCAGAGGCCCTTTAAAATACCCGGTACCAAATCTCATTGGCAGGATTCTAGAGTATTCCTGTATATTTTTCCAATGATATATTTACAATTCTCTCTAAAATACTCAAATGAACAAGGCTCTATTAGAAGAAGAATAAAGTTGTATCTGCTCCAGTGAACATAAAAGAGGAATAACAGTAACAAAAATCAGCTTGGGAATCAAATTAAAGAATTAAAGTAAAGTACAGTACATGCCTACATGGTGAAACTCCCTCTCAAACTGAATAAACATTTTTTGTCCTTTTTTGGATTGAACCTTTTTTATAAACTGAGTGTATGGTGCCATTGATTTGAAAACTAGGCAGGAGAGAAAAAAAATAGTAAGACTTCCTTATACATGATGGACTTTAATCTGCTTATATTCTTCAGTGCACCTGTGTGATCTAGATCTAAACATTGTTGTACATGAAGAAACATGGTAAAACCATGGCACATCGAAACTTAAAAGCGAAACCTGTGGCGCGTTTTTCCTGTGGCATTTTGTAAAAGAATGCATCATAAAATCTTTAATCTAGTAGACTTTGGCATGTAACGTAGTCATATTATGTCTTGTTATGTAGTTTTATTATATACAGTACATGTACATACTGTACATTGTAAGTTAGTTAGTTTAGTGTTGAGCTCTACATTGTGGACCAGTAATTATTGTCGCCTTGTCTGACTTTTCTTGAATTAAGAACTTTGGAAAAGATGCATACAGTCCTCCAAGATGTATCTTAACATGGCATTATTACATGTATACATGTAGATCTTATAACATTTCTTGGTACAGGTTTTGAACACTTCTTACATGTATAATCTGAACAGGCTATCAAATATTCAAAGTACCTGGGCCGGCCCAACCTTTGTTTGCCATGCAGGAAACCATGTACAGTGTAGCCAGCTCAGACTCACTGACCAGAGTCAGAGAGGAAAGTAGCAAATATGTGCCAAAATGCTTCAGCGCTGTTTGTTTGCTAGCTTTGATGTGGTTTTTCGTTTTTTTCTTTCATTTCTTGTAGAATGATTGGAATGCAAAGTTTGGTCAATAGTTAACTGAGCTCCTCCATTTGGTTATCAATAAAAAGTAGGCTGTATCCGCTTTCAAATTGTGAACAAAAATCAAACATGCAAGAGAACTAAAATAAAATGCATATACCAATTTAACATCTACAGTATTGATTGTGCAGTGTGATAGGTAATTTTACATTGTAATTGTATGAAAGTATGAAACCACTCTTTTCCCAAGGGATTTAAAATAAATGTAAACATTTTTTCAATTTTTCCATTTTGTTAGTTCATACATGTACAACCCTTTTTGTACTTATGTATGTAATGTACAGTGTATATTTTACACCCTTTGCACTGACATTAAATGATACACTAAAACTCATTCAAGTTCATTTACTATTACAATACATGTACTGTAATGTACTGTTACAAGCAACATGCGGACGAATATCAGCTTTCAAACTGTAAACAACTGTAAATGCCACAGCATAAAAACAGCAGCCCCAAGGTATAATTATAATGTACCCAGTAGAGGTATTGTTATTGGTATTGGTTCATTGAATAGGACCTATTATGTATGGGTAGGCCTATACAGCAGGGCTGAATAGACCCGATCAATGAGCATGACACACCCCCTGTCAAAGACCTAGTGATAGCCAGTCTACATGGGATTAGTGAGTGGACAATACATCAATGGGCCCAGCATCTGGGGCAGTGCACAACAGTGTGTCATAGTGTAGTGCACATGAACATTGTACATATCCATGGCATACATGTACATGTTCATGCATGCAGGGATAAAAAATAAATTTTGTATTTATAATGTTAGCTTGAAATACCTACAATTCATATGTACTGTACTGTACATGTATGTATCCATTGGTCTACAGCCATACAGATACAATAATGAAGCCTGAACTCATTGTAACCATGTTGACAAACCGACCAAACAAGTACATGTACAGTATGACCATTTTAATACTGTACATAGTATGCCTTCATATTATACATCATTTTAACTAACAGTCTGTTACAAAAGTCTAATGGAAATGCTTGGAAACTAATTGATTCAATAATGATTTGACTTTCTTAATCATAAAAACTTGAATACTGCAGATATACACTGTAGCTGCAAAATTGACATTAATACAGTGTACACATGTACAATGTATGAAGGCCCAATATTATGTGTGCATGAACATAGTACATGCACATGTAGGTTGCAGGAATTGATTTGAATTATGAGAACACAAAATGTGGTGAATGAGAAAAATCAATTTCTACTAAAGGGGATTACATGTACCTACCGTACTCTACATACTGTACATACAAGTACGTGATCTTTCAGTGGTATAGAATAATTTGGCTGCGGTCCAAATCTGTTTGCGGTTATAAATAATCAATCAGCGAAATGTGCCGTAATCAAATCTTTTCTCTTTCTATCAGGTCACACTATACAATCATGTAAAATATACACATGTACTGAGTACAGTGTACATACATGTACATGTACCTCATAGGACTGTACTGTATGCAGATTTACTACATGTAAGCATGGAATTATGGATGTATCATGTACATCAACAAATTAAGGGGGATCTGATTTAGATCTGTCATCAGATTATGATTTAATCACCAATGAGATCATTAGACCCTGATGAGTGGGCACTGCATGCTGAGAAATAAAAAGGTGTTGATGTGCTGACTGTGAATCAGCAGTTGGTTATTCTCAAAAACCAGGAATGTACATGTACATGTAACTCTACTGTACAGGCTGTCAAGTACCGGTAGGCCAAAATCAATTTAATTGGTGGGATTAGACAAGTTCATGTATGGTTGTTGATGGATCATATGATATGACATCAGAAATTGCTCCACTCATGAATTGCTAGCTTTGCAGGGTCCTATTTTTAATTTAAATTACCAATTATATGTATCTATCAATTCAAATCAAAAGGCAGGACTTTGTTTAGTATTAAAAATCAAATTAAAAGTATTGTTATGCAATAGTAGTAGCAGTAGTACCCGGAAATGATGGCAAAAGCTTACATGTGTATATAGTCATGTACATGTACAGTACATGTTGTGTGACATCAAAATGAAAATGAAGAAGGGGAACACCATACATACATTACATCGTTCATATTTTTAGTAAACTCTGTCTAAACTTTCCTAAAGTAAAGGGCAGTGACATGTCCATCTCATTGAAGCAGTCAACCAGCTTATATGCACTCTGTATGGTTTCTTATCTTCTTCAAACATCAAGCAAATTGTAAACACAGACTTGTCTGTTTAGGCTGGCAGCCATATCTCCAATCTCACAACCAGATGCTATCCTTAGCCATGGGCTATATTCCCAGCCAATCCAATTAGCATTATAATGGGGTCATGACCTTTGACCTTACACTGACAGTCTGTGACCTTGTTATAAGGTGAACAAACTATTCTTGTGACTTGTTTGGAAATACATGTACATGTAACTGTGTTTGTTTTCATGATGTTCATCTACATGTAACATACACACCATGTACAGTACATGTCAGGATGCCAGGGGCTATTCTCTTAGCCAGATATGGGTCACGGCCTTTTACCTTACCATACTCAGACAGTGTGTGACCTTATCTGAGGTCAACAAACTATTTTTCTGACAAGGGCAAAAGTTGAGGTGTTTGCATACTGTACATGATGTTCATAAATGTGCTAGGGGCTATTCTGTCATCTAATCCAATTAGCATCAGAATAGGGTCACAACCTGTTACCTTACTCTGTCAGTGTGTGACCTTATCTGAGGTCAACAAACTACTGGTAAGTCATCTATTCTTGATGATGGATAGTTATAATACATGTATAGTGTATACTTTTTTTAAAGAAAAATAATATAAAAAAGGAATGATATACTGTAGTTAGGCTTGGGCGGTTCCCTTGTTGATGAGAACCGACTCCGGTTCCCACTCTCGGCCTCGGTTCCAAGTGGAATCGACTCCCGCTGGCTGCCAGATACAGTACATGTAATTTAAGCCACAATGCTGTCAAGGCAAGGCCACACACACACACCAGGGAGGTGTTTACACACTGTACGTTATGTACTGTGCATGTCGGCTCCACTCAGCAGTGGCACTGATAGCAACAGATGATTTTCTGTGATATTTTTTTGGAAAACTTTACTTTGAAAAATGAGTATCAAAAGTATGACTGTATGTGTGACTTGTGTGTGTAAATTGGTGTTGTGTTTATATCTGTTTCGTCTCATGATATCTATACAATTTCATGCAAACAATAAAGAAGATCAAAGTGCAGACCTTTATAAACAGTTATGAAATGATTTATTTTACTACTTTCAATCAAATCGAGAAAAAACATGACCACTGCTAATAAAGTAATTAATTATTTAATAACTCATGGCAACTTGGCAACAATGTAAACAAACAAAAACATGTTAGGTCTATTTTAAATTCTAAACTTCAACGTAGAATGATGGAATAATCAACTCGTACTTACACTGCTAAAATGTAAGATATGCAGAACAATTATTTCCACTAAAAATACGGTAAACAATCCATTATCAGAGTAAGAAGTCGTCATGTAAAACTAAAGATTCTGATTCCCTGCCTAAAATAAATGAAATATATCCGAAACATGCCTGGCCCGCTGGCTCTCCTCCCAGGGACCTATCTTTATCTAAGAGCTAAGTGTAAATAACTCATGCTCACATGGCCGCCCGCCCAATGCCACACAAGCACTTTAATGACCCCAGCTCCAGCGCGTGGCACCCATTCCCATGGTTACTACTAACCACGTGCTTTCTAAACAACAGATAACAGCGCTATCTTATCGTGGTTTCTGAATAACTAGTCTGCATTTTCAGCCACTATTAGAGATGGCGCTAATGCCACAGCGAGAGGGGTCACTTGGCTTGCCTGACTTATTCTTGTTTAAATACCCCCCAAAAGAACACAAGACAGAGAGATGTAGATCTGCAAAACTTATTCTTGAGACAAAAATAATAACAGAAGGAGATGCGAGAGGGGTAGAGAAAGGGAGAAGGGGAGGTGTTGACCTGCCACATTTATTCTTGTGAGGAAAAAAAAATAACTGAAGGACAAGAGATAGGGGGTGAGGGAATGTACATGTAAATTGTAGACCTGTCAAACTTATTTTTAAGAAGAAAAAAACCTGATGAGGAGAATTCAAGGGAGAGAAAGGAGGAGGAAATTGTGAGTTGTGTGATTTAGTTTATTTGAGGAAGAAAACTAAACGTCTGATGTCTAGGGGAAGGGGAGACTAGGGATAGAGAGAGAGAGAGAGAGTGTGTAAACACAAATCACATAAATCAGTTTGCGCACGAGAGAAAACATGAATCAACTTGTTGATCAGTATCACACAGGCTCCAATAGGAGAGAAAATGGGGCCATTGTTCCAACACTCTTGCGCATTCACCAAAGGTCAAACGTTCAGCTGGGGGGGGGGGGGGGGGGGGGGCAGTTAGCACACACACCTCACTCTAATGCACACACATGTGTGTATCAAAATCGCATGCTGCTAGTGCGCCCATCGCTCGCATGCATTCTTCTTTGACAGAGCTGATTTTGTTCATTCTCTGTGCTGTGGAGTCGACTCTTATCTTGGAACCGAGACTCCTTTTCTCGGAACCGACGTGCTCGAGTAATCGACTCTCTAGAGATTGGAGTCGACTCCTCGGCTCTGGATTTCAGAATCGGTTAGAGTCGGGTACTCGGCGCTCGCTCCCAAGCCTAACTGTAGTACAATGTATTTGGCTGAGTAATTCTAGCCGCTTGAGAGCAACATACATGTACATATACATGTACATGTACTGTAAACACAAAACGAGAAAAGAGGAATATGGTAGGAGATGGAGGGTTTGAAACCAAGTTCACGGGCTTGTGCCCTTGGTTTAATAGGCATTAATCCTTATTACCAAGTCCCTCAGAGAGGACTTAAAGCTGTCAGTTCCCAGGTTGCTTATTTACAAGCATACACATGCTTGCTTGCATGTACATGTAAATGTATATATGTAGCTGTAGGGTAAAACCATGAACAATGATTATCAACTGCAAATAAGAAGGAAAAGATAATGTTCAGTCCCACATTTTGGAATACATGTAAGTTGGAGTGATGCCATCTACAAACATCTTCCTACATGGCTGCATGTACAGTAATGTATTTTTAAGCTGTGTAGTAGTTCCCCTGCTTCTGTAAATGAACAGTAAAGAATTGGTCACCATGATACAGATGAGGGCAATTAGCTGTGAAGATTTCTGAGTTAATTTAACACCTTTATAGGAAGCCTAATGATGCTCTGTCTATTACAGTAATACCCGTATGACTCATAGGAAAGGAATTTTAATCAGTCGGTGACTCCTCATTATACCTTCACCTTGTACATGTACAATGTACACGTACTTTATTTTCAGAGAGGAGGGACAGGGTGGTGTGTGCCATTCGAGGGGGGGGGGGGGGGCATTAATGTACAGTGCATGTATTCTGTTATGAGGGTAATGTCTATGTTTATTATATTTAAATTTTAATATTTATACATTTACTAGTGGAATATTAAAAAAGATTTATAACTTTGTATTGCATATACATGTATGAACATGTAATATTTCAGGCTGTTGCCTATTACATTGTAGGACAGGTTGGTTTTTATAGTATTGCCAATAAAAAGAAAACAAATACCCCTGTATGTGATATAACATAGGGTTAAAGTTACAATAATTAAAGCAATACTCACTATTTAAATATATTACAAATTACAAGTTGAAATTTACAATACCGGTAAGCACATCTTGTAACAAGGAATGATGCCTGTACAGTAGGATCAGCATACAAGTAATAATATACATGTACATTAAGTTATGCACTTCACAAACATGTTTAGGTTAGGGTGTACTAAAGAGAGTACAAACACACAACTTTTTTATCTATAGAGAGTTATCAAGGTGTACAATTGGTAAATATTTGCACTTGAAGCATAATACAATACAGGTGTAAAGATATCAACCTTCATGCCTTTTGATATTTGATAAAGTGGTCATTGTTCCAAATTGTTAAAGCATGTTGACCTTAGACTTACATGTACATGTAGTCTGTTATCAAACATAAAAGGACAATGCATTGTTATTTCAATAATATATCATAATATCATAACAATTTATAGTACATCCATACCAAGGAGGATGTTTATTGAAAATTAGAAACGAATGACTGATTGCATACTTGATCATAAACCAGTTAACCCGTCAACAATTGAATTCTCTACTATCCATACGCTATTAACAGGGACCATTCAGTTCCCCTAGGCAAAGCTACATTACAAAGAACCTCTACATGTAATGTACATGTACATCATACATGTAAATAAACTACAACTGTAGGTGACAATATTGGTTGATACATGTAGCACCCCCATTTACCCCTCATTACGGTACTTTGACAATCTTTAATACTGTAGAAAGTAAAGTGCAGGTTCCTTCCTCGATGACTCACCCACATGTACATGTACAGCATGTCTGGCCCTTCAAATCGACCTTGAACTCCACTATTATAAAGTGCTCATCACTTTATCGCGTTTTCATTCTGTAGGAAGGGAAATATCAAGGTGGGTGACGTGATAATTGTATCAAATGCAATCGTTCAGAACTGAAATTCTACATACAGGTGTACATGTATATACATTATTTTGTACATGTTCATGTCCATGTACATGTATATATCCAATGTATTTGGCAGTTTTGTAGACCTTTAATGCCACTATGAAGTAATCATACAGTATTCTCATAATGATCATGATCTAGACGATAAGTTCTATCTCGATCATGATTTAGACGATAAGTTCTATCTCGATCATGATCTAGACGATAAGTTCTATCTCGATTACATTCTGTAGGAGGGGGATATTTAGGTGCGTCTTTTACAAATGCAATATTTCCTATACTGTACAGTATGTAAACAACATGTCTGGCAGTTTGAATTGACCTTGAACTTCCCTACATGTACTGTACATGTACTCAAGAAGACATCTCATGCACACAGGAGGGGGATATCGAGATGGGAGTTTGTCAAATGGAATAGTTCCTATTCACATGTACGTGTCTAATAGTTCATTTTTACGACCTTGAACTTTACTATGATGAAAATCTCACTATGAAAATAGACGGTAATCGACCCCTTTCACACTCTGTGAGAGAGGGATATCTACAAGTACGCTTGCAATAACATGTACTCGTACAGTATGTAGTCATACAGTACGTACAGTGTATGTTTTTTTATAGAATCAATATTTCCCATAATTCTGTTCTATGTACTATTTACATTTTAACTGTTGTATGGTAATCTTTGAGCTGCCATGCATCGGAAAGGGACTGTTGATATTATGAAATGAACAAGATTTTTTGTTCAATATAAAGACTTGCTTCCCCCCCCCCCCCCAAAAAAAAAAAAGATTCAGTTATTATCAAGTCTACATGTACATGTACATGTATGTACATGTATATGTACATTGTACAAGAATATAAAGCCCAGCGCACATAATTATGTGACCCTCCTGCAATCTCATTTTCGAAGAAATTAGGATCTTATTAGGTATAGAAATCTTTAAAAAATCATCTTCCTCAAATTTAAGTTCTGAATGTTAACAAGTGAAAATTAAGTGCATCTCTTCTAGTCAGAATTAATGCTGAATCAGCTTCAAATCATAGACAATCACACTACTGATCTGATGTCACTACGATTCCCAGTTATTTTAGCTTTACCGCCTCTAACAAGGCATGAAATCCCTTGAAATCTTAATTTTGTCAATCATTATCATACATGTATGCTCATTCAGACCCTGGATCATTGAGATTTTGTTTGTATCAAATGCTTTACAGTAGTCAGATGGAGTGTGTGGTGGGCTTAATATCTTGTTACCTCAACAGGCACAGTGGAGCACCCCAATTACCGTGCGATCGACTCTCGTCCAGTAAACATCATTTGCATAAAATCAACAATTGTGTACCGATCGATGAGAAAAAAAGTAAACAAATTTCGAAGACAAATTCTTCATTAATGTGATGAATATCACCAATCAAAGCTACTAAATCGAGTATTTAATAAATTTGCAAGACACTCATGTGTATAAAAAGAGTTATTGATGCACAGAAAATGTGAAATTTAAGGGATAGTTTTGACGAACAAAAACGAAAAAAAATGAGATACAAAATCACCGTAAAATTCACCATTTCTTTTAGAGCGAGAAAGAATTGCCTCGTATGAACAGAAAGAAAATTTAATAATCTCAATCCTTGTGAAATATCTCTTTTCATAGTTGCTTGATAGGGTCGTAACAGAGAAAAACATACCCCAATGTCCGAATCTCATCGAACAAAAATAATCCTTCGTTGTCGCAAAATTGTTTGACCAGTCCCATACATTCAAATGTGTGTCATGTCTGAACCTCGCGTGTGCGTTGGCTATACATGTCTTGCCAGCCGACTGCACACGTGCACGCTAATGGCTCAGCTGTTTCGATCTGGCCTGCACCGGGCCTAAGACGCATGCGCAGTACATCGCTGAGATCGATGACGTCATGTTCAATGAGTTCGCTGACTACAACTTTTAAAAATGAAGCCCCATGAAAAAGAACGTTATAACCAAAAAAAATACAGCGGAGAAGCGAAAATTTCGCCCATGTATGGATTCAACATTAATGAATATTCATACCAAGTCTCTTCTTCATGCATTGCTTGATAGGGTCATGAACTTAAAAAGTAGACGTCGTGTTTTTCGAGGGGCGAAGCTCAAAACACATTAATATCTCGAGTTTTATTCCATGGAATTTCGTATTTATTTCACTGACATCAAATTCATAATAATTTTAGTTAGTATGGAAAGTTTCATAGCGATATTGGCAGTAATAAAGTCGCAACGCGAATTTTAAGATTTGACATTCTAGCACACACATGTTCGGATTCACGCAGCTGTCCGTTGGTTATTCAAATAGAACGGGCCGCTAATGATATGCAAATTGGGGTGCTCCGCCGTGCCTGTCAAACCACAGCTGGTAGCACCTCTTCCTTCCCATCTTTCACCTTTTCCTTCCCACATATATCCTTTTTCCCCTTCTGTCTGGCTCCATTTCAAAATAATTTTGATAACAATATTTTCTCTCTCTCTCTATATATATTTTTTAAAACCCGATTCCTATTAATCTAAATTCAAAAACAGAATATTCATGCTGTTCGTGTACATTTTTTACCGGTATGTCCTTGATGAAATTTCAAGTTTCTGTTACAAATGATGCTCAAACATACATTGTACGTTTCAGTATACAATGTTTCATTGTGCATTTATTCATTATTTTATGTTCTTCCTATAGATAATGAAACATTCATCATCTATTGTAGAACTACTGTATACAGTTTTTATACAGCCATACAGTGAATTTTGGTTTAGTGTTTAGTCTGAACAGTGTCTGGTGAATGTGATAGCATCATTCAAATGTACCATTTACATACAGTACTTACATGCTGTACATGTTATCAAATTTATTAGACATGATTTTGTCAGTCCCCTATACCGTATATAACGGTGTATAAACCGCACTTTTTTGCCGCCGAAATTTCAAAGTCGGGGGTGCGGTTTATACACGGTACACCAATTTTTTTTTTTTTTTTTTTTTTTTTTAAAGTTTCAATTTATGCCCCTCCACCTGGCGCTATGCCTGGCAATGTCTCCCAGCTCGGTAATCGGTGTGTTGACTCACCACTCGGAAACTAGAACAACACTCAAATTTGTCTGTCATCTTGGTTTGAAAGTAATCTTTCTGATAGATCTCAATATGTAGTTTATAATAATAATTCCTCCAATTTTTCTTCTATTACATGGTGTACCACAAGGTTCTATCCTAGGTCCTAGGTTTTTTCTTTTTCTTTTAAGGGCGAAAAAGAGGGGTGCGGTTAATACACGAGGGCGGTTTATACAACGTTATTTACGGTAATCAATAGATCTTCACTGTCACGCCTCTTCCCCCCCCCCCCTCCCTCTCTCTCTCTCTCTTTCTTTCTCTCTTTCTCTCTCTCTGGTACCCAATCAATCTTCATGGTATCTCCTTTCATCTCTAGCATTCAGGCTTTCATCATGGAGAGAAGGAAAGCATTCCATTTGCATCTCTCTGACTGCATGCAGTAGAGGTATCAAATGATGATGCTAGTGAACTTGTATAAAAGTGACACTTCCGGCAAGTTTCCAACGCTAACAATATCTAATATTATCATGCTCTCTCTCTCTCTCTCTCTCTCTCTCGCTCTCTCTCTCTCGCTCTGTCTCTCTCTCCCAACCTACCCCCTCCCTTATCTCCTTATCCCTCCTCTGTCTTTTCTCCATTCTCTGTTGCTTGCTGTTCAAAGATCTGTTGCTCTGTAAGCTTCAGTAATGCCATCTTCAATAAATGTTTGTCCACCTCTCTTACAATATTTCAGTATCGCTTCCCTCCCCCCCCCCTCTCTCTCTCTCTCTCTCCCTCTCCCTCTCCCTCTCTCTCTCCCTCTCTTTCCCTCTCTCTCTCTCTCTCCCTCTCTCTCTCTTCCGCTCTCTCCCTCTCTCCCTCCCCTCCCTCTCTTTCCCCCAATTCTAATTATTTCTCTAGCTACCCAATCATTCATTCTTCTTTTAACCGTCATCTTCATCGGACCTTCGGGTGATTGATGCCTTCCAATTGCCATCTCCCATCATCATCATCAGCAGCAGCAGCAGCAGCAGCGCACTATTCTACCCCCTAATGATGCCTCTATGTTCCCCACCGGTTTAATTAGGTGTGCTCTCTCGTCTTGCCTCTCTGATTACACCTGCTTAGCATATCCAAAATGATGCAGTACACCGATGTTGGTTCCTCTTTATGTCACTCTCATCAATCCAAAGAGAGGTAGACATGAGATGGATGAAGGGGTACTGATTAGAGCATGAATGTTTTTGGTAGAGAATAAAGAGGGAGTAGGAGGAGAAACGATGCAGATTGGTTCCGTTCCGTCCATCCTTCTGCATGATCAAATTGACATTGAGGGAGGGTGTTTATACTGGCGCTCTGTCTGTAGTGCGGATGATGTTGCCATGACGACCGACTGGTATCAGCGCCTGCTTTCTGCCTGAAATATCCACAGAAAATGTAGCTTGCATCATAGGAGTATGGTCTCATTATGGAATGGATAATGAATCGTGTCTTGTTCTTACAGTGCCATGTGCATACATGTACCATTTCGAGCATCCATTTCTTGATCACAGTATTGCTCTATTTCTCTGGTATAGTGGACAACTATTCTGACTAGCACCTATTCCAATGAGCACTTCATGCCAAGTAATTTTTCTAGGTGTCTTTATGGATTTTATGGAGATTACTTTTTGACTTTTGAGGAGATTGTAGAGAAAGAGGATACAAGGAGCTCTTCATTCAGCGTGGATGGGATGCCTACAGTTTAATTACAATTGCCCAGTGTTGCACCATGGAGATAGGAGCTGCATTTTATCATTACTACATGTGTACATGTAGATACAGTGTTGTCAGTCAGTGTACAATATACAATGTACTGTAGTTCTAAAATCCTTGTGCTGAGATGAAGGGCAATTAATGTGGCTCACGATTTGATAGGAGTGAATTTATGGAGGCTTCTGTTAATTTTGATTGGTAATGGGTTTGCTTTTAGTGTATTAAAGCTGTGATAATGATTATCATTATAGGAGCTCTAGAACGGTCGTAATTTTATCAATATCCGTTTTCAGGGATTGCCATTCTGTTGTTATTAATTATAAATGGATGTGCTTTTATAAGCTGTGATAATGATTATCATTCCAGGAACTCTATTTACAACAGTCATTACATATATTTCAACATACAGTGTATCTGTTTTCTGAGGATAGATGGACATATTTGTCAATTTGTAAATACATGTAGTGTTATCAAAGCTCCTTTTCAGTTTAATGTGTCATTAGGCATCCATACAGTGGAATAGAGAATTGTTATAAGGAGGAATATCACAAAGCGGTTGTTGTTATTATTATTTTTTTCAATAATTATTTAAAAATATTCAAATCTTTTCACAGCAATTTTTTTTTTGCAATTCACCAACAATGACTTTCACTTGTGCTTTAATAATTACCCTTTTATTTTTCTTCATGGTGAAATATGCTTAACATGCCAACCTTGAAAAAACATTTTTCTTCATCAGTCTCCTTTGGAGCTCCCCAAACATAAACGGGTAATTATTCTTGCTTACGAGTCTAATGAACAGATGATGCCTCTTGAATTGTTGATTGTCTGTGTGTGACCCATTCCAGATCTATTGATTCTTTAACCTAATAAGCCAATAGGGTCAGTTCTGGAGCAGCCTGTCATGTTTTTAAATTTGATGATAGCGAAAGCACCTCGCCCCCTCGGATGCAGCACTGCTTGACATATAGGTTGAAAATGAATTCTTCGGTTGTGAAGTCACGATGACATTCAGTGAGTAATTTGTTTTAATCAGTCGTAGGGTGTAAGGGAGATCTGTATACATGTGTATTAGAACTTGCTGAGGTTGATCTGCAGTTATTTCACAAGACGGTTGGTGGAGAGAGGATGGCCTGGCGATCAGTAGGAGACTACCGTAGGAGAAATTACTGGTGCTTCTAATATACTTGTGAATGGAATCAATTCTGTTGGAAGAAAATAACCTTCACTTTGGTTACTTGGAATATGGTGTTTGGTTCAATATTTAGGAGAAATTAGCAGTGTTTTGTGATATTGTATCAATTCTGTTGGAAGAAAATAACCTTCACTCTTTGGTTCCTGGGAATATAGGTGTTTGGTTCAATATTTAGGAGAAATCACCAGTGTCTTTTGATATTGAATCAATTCTATTGGAAGAAAATATCCTTCACTTTGGTAACTTGGAATATGGTGTTTGGTTCAATATTTTGATCACATTGCAGATTTTGGAGATTCATGGATGAAATACCTTTCTTCTTTTATCAATCCTTACTTTTGTCTTCATTTTGCTCCAATTGTTTATAGTGATATTGTTTAGCAATTTGTTGGATTTCAAATCTCTGAGCAGAACCCGAAGCATTACTTCAGCCTATTGCTGGGAGGAGATAACCAGAGTTTTAGTCATATTCTAGGTCTACTTCAGGTGTATGCTTGTTTTCTGTGTACTTTGTGTGATCAGTAACTCTGGATTCAGTCATATGCTGGAGAAAGGATTTCCAATACTCCATCTTACAAAATGATGTACATGTATACTTATTAAATATGATGTTCTAAATTTTGCAATCCATCTTTCATTAGTCCTTATTGGTCTGAATTTGGTTTAAATTCTTACAGTATTTAGTGTTGGATGTTTCAGATAAGATGCTAGATGCTTTTAATATATCAATTAATAAACAAGCATCATACTTATTTACATGTATCAATAGTTGAATATAGCAATAAGTTTTCTGATGGGAGGGGTAAAAGAGTATAAACTTGTTGAAGTCAAATTATTTTAGTACAATATAGTACAAAGTAAGTTCCAAAACAAATATGAAAAGTCAAATTACAATGATAATATTCAGTTCATGAATAAAAGTGAGATAATATTTACTTTATACATGTAGATATGGTAGCTACATGTACAATATCCATCAAAATAAACTATACGATAGTAACTCAATAGTGCACCTCTACTGCACTACAAAAGTTAGTGCAGTAGAGGTGCACTAGGTGCACTTTATCTCAGCCCATAAAGTGCACCTAGTGCACCTCTACTGTACTAACTTTTGTAGTGCAGTAGAGGTGCACTATTGCATTACTATTGTATAGTTTATTTTGATGGATACTGTACATGTACATGTACAGGTGTAGATGCTAGAATGTGTTATTGAATGTTTTTATGATAATCACTTTATAGTCCCAAGTATATTTTTTTAAAGAAACTTTGTCATCATAAATATTGTCAAATAAATTCCAAACATTTTTGGTAGAGTACATACATATGTACATGTACTGTACATCTCAAGTTATTTCCAGATACCGTACTCCTACAAGGCCTCGAATCGGAATTCAATCAATTCACACAGAGTATGCGTAATGAATGTCTCATTATAATGCAGGTTGACTCTGTGAACTTCATGTTCCGATCGTATGTGATTGATGGTGAGATTACATTACGTCAACACTGACTCTACGCTATGTGACGGTGTTGCTTTCCTGCGCATGCTTGGGGTTCAGGGAGTCGTTGCACCTGTGGTAGAAAAGCCGGTGTTTGCGTCTCCAGTTTCCCTCCTCCTCCTCCAAGTCCATTTGTGTACTTGTGTTGTCATGGCAACTGTTGGGTACTGTAGGGATTGTTTTGCTAGAGTTCTTCTCACCTGCTTTGAAACGGACCTTGGCAGTGTCTTATGATTCAGATTGTTCAATTCCTCAAGAGGCTTGAAATATTAACAAAACATGAAACATGGTACACGCCCACTGTATAGGCTGTATAATCAGAGTTTTTCAGCAGTTTTAGAACAAAATGATTTCTTAATATCTAAATCTTTGATTTTGGAGTTTGTTTCTGTGTACATACATACATGTACATGTTCATGTATGTCCAAGTTCTTTTATGTACACATGTATCTGTTGAGTTCTAGATATAGTGTACATGTACATGTGCATGTAGTTACCTCTATTTTTATGGTACTTAATGAATTGCAGTTAGTCCTACTCTTTGGCTTTGTAGAAGGATCAGAAGCCAGTCTATATAAATTTAGTTTACTTTTAGGATTTTTAACTGGTCTGAAACTGGTTTGAAACTTGAATATTTGCTGATTACAATTTCTTACAGTCTGTCAATCATCTTCTGAAAGATTGTCCCAATTTGTTGGTGGCTTTACCCTGTCTTTGAGCGGATCTATCAGTTAACCAATATACTTCTTCATTTTAAAACTAGTCATGGATTTGAATTACCCTGTTTATTCCCATTGGCTCAGCACCCAAAAACATGCACGGACATGTATTGTGTTGTTACTTCTTTCAAAATTCAGACCATCCATATTTTCAAAATTCAGACCATCCATATTTGCAGAATTCAGACCATCACAATCTGTAGATGGTTCTTGAATATAAGAAACTTTGTATTGCAGATAAGAAGGAGTGATAAAACTTATGATCAACGGCACAGACGATCATATACCCTATTCATCATTACCAAACCATTGCATTTACCATCATGAAGTACAATATGGATCTCAAAAACTTGTGAAATACCCAACGATTCCAGACAAGAACAAGGAATAATTCAAGTTTAATTTGTAGAGAACAGTGGTGTCGCTAAAGACTGGTACCTTAATGTCCATTTTCAGTCACTTGATCAAGAAGTGGGTGATAAATTGGACTTCATAATTTGAGAACCTTGAAGGAGTGTAGTCGCATCCCAAGACAACCTGTGCAATCAAAACCATGATTTCTAGCGGTACAAGCCTTAAGGTACGGCTTGGCGTCGATAGCTCTGCCTCTGGTGCTACGTACGCTACCAACACCCGTGCTGCCAAGACACATGCCAGGAGACAGGCGAAGCGTTTGAGTCTTACCAATGTAAGAATCAGCAGGTTATTAAAGTTGATGTGGATATTGTCTGCCTGGGTGTCATAAGGTCTTTGGATGAGGAATTTCTAATATGTAACAACATAAAAAACAAAAAAATACTAACTCCCTTATGCTGGGCATTCAATATTTATTTTCTGCTGGGAATGTTCAAGTGCCCTTCCGACTCTCAACATATACTGTCAGGTGATAGCCAGAAGGGCTTTTTAAAAGTGACATCCCTTAATCTGGAGAGAAAACCAGTAATACATGTACCTGTCGGCTAAGGTTTTCTACGGTACACCATAATATAGTACAACTTTGTCTGTTTTCGTTTTCTGTAGGCTAATTCTTAAGACTTAAACTTAAGTTGTTAAACCCTTTGTTGTATATATGCCTTGCACAATACCTCTTAATTCTCTTTAAATCCTACAAATGGAAGATACAAAATACGGTAGCTGGGTCCACCTACTTCCTCAAAACAGCCACCTTCATCAGTAGTGCTGTTCAAACTAGTGTTACACATTTCAAGAAGCACATGTTCAGGAGCTGTTGTGCGTGTTGTCCAAAGGCATCCTTCATTCTGATCCTTGAATTGTCATTAAGTGGTCAACATACAACATGTATCCTTTGGAGTTGATCATGGAGGTTAATTATTTTGTCTTTAAAACATGATATTATTTGAAATTTAAGCAAAGCCGGCTTTAACAAAAAGTTTAATTATCAGGCTGTTGATTGTACAGAGGTATATTATGAAACTTAGTGTAAAGTTTCCTTCAATTTTCTTTTATATTGTATTTCGTTGTTGAAAGGGGAAGTCAGATTGGGTAATACACACTTTAACCCGCTACTATATTTATTCAAGATGAAGGAAACCAGCTTGAAGGTTGTTGCATAATACTTACTTTATATTGTATAAATGAAGATGCCCTTGTTTATTTTGGATGTATGCAACTGCAAGTACTTTTCTTCTTTTCATCAGAAGACTGTCTTTGTTGCGCCAAAAATGTATTTTTCTCTGCAAGACATTCATTTTAATATCTTTTCTTTGTCTTTGACAGGCCAAGAGCGATGACCAGCTGGCCCAGGAGAAGGCGTGGCTGGAGGCGGAGAGGGTGTGGTTGGTCCACCGAGGAGGCTTCTCCTCAGCCAAGAGACTGGCCAGGACGCCCAATGGGGTATCATCAGGAGAGGATAGCAACCAGCTGATGATGGGAGAAGGAAAGGTCAAGGTCAAACTGGAACAAGGAGAAGAGGTTCTAGAGGTGGAGGAGGAAGATGTAGAGAAGGTGAGATTCTCAATTTGTTTACTTTTTTATTTAATTTTTTTATTGAACAAAATAACAACGTACAAATAAAACACCAATTATGAACAATGCACCATTAAAGCAAGACTTAAAATGCCAGCCAAAACATCTGAAAGGGGCAGAATTAAAAGATTTTAACCTCCAGTTGCTGTCATAGTGAATCACTCATTAGACCTTTACAAAAAAGGATGTTGTTTTGCCCTTTAAGTGCCAAAGCATCGGTTGGTTGGTAAGAATTAAAACAATTTTTTTTTTTAAATTCTTCTTTTCTCCCTCTTACATAAATTTCAGTTTTTAATGCTTTCATATTTTTTCACAAAAAAACGGTAAAAAAAGAATAAATTAAAAGCCGATCGTAGATTTCAAGATTTTTGGGTCGGTCGCAAAGGGCAATACAACATCTTTTTTGTAGGCCTTATACAAGAATGGCCATGACTATGTGTCATAAGAAAGATATAAAATAGAGGTAAAGTAAACCATGAGTACACTGACCACTTCCTCAGAGGACTTGATACTTTGCCCATTTTCTTTCTCGAGGTATGAAATTTTCAATTCTCTGTTTACAATTTCCAGTTTACTACAGCTTAAGCATTTCAAAATTGAACCTTGAAATTTTGTATTTAGATATTTTAAATATAGGCCTATATTTGATTTCATGTTTTGTCAACTTACAACTAGAGGACGTTAAGTCTGTGTTTAAGGATATGATATATCCCTTCTGGATCTCATTAGAAAGGTATATTTTTTGTACTTTGATTATTAATAAAAATGATAGTGAACATTTGTAATGACACCCGTCGCCCAGTTGTGAGAAACTGGTATATTTAATAAAACAACTTTGTTTATAGAAGTGTGGGAAAGAAAGAAAAGTATAGAAAGTTTTGATCCTAGGATATAAATGATTATAGCCTACGTGAGAATTAAAACATACTGCTGAAAGAAATTAAATGAAACAATGGGATTTCAGCGCTACTCTTTCACCTCGGTGACTTTGCTTCGTGAGATTATAATATCATTCAAGATTAGCAAAAAGGAAACTGGATCAATTTGTGTAGCTTCATAGTTATCAATAACAAGGGCAGAATAACATATTGGTCATTAAACAGATAGCGAGGTAATTCGACCATCAAAAGACAAGGATGATAGATTATCTGTGAGAGCATAGTTTAATGGAAGGGGGGGGGGGGGGTAGATACTTGTAAAATGAATGCAGGAGACAGAAGGCCTATGAGTATTGGAGGATATGAGATTAATATAAGAGACAGAAAATATGTATTATGAACCTGCTGTTTTCTCAGTCATCCAACATTGTCTTATCAAGTGCTCATCAAAAGTTGAATCATGCATACATGTAGGTGATGGTCTACTCATGAGTCATGATGTAGAGAGAGAGAGAGAGGAAGGGAGGGTGGGGGGGGGGGTGTTTTGGAGGGTATGAAATTAAAATAAGAGACAGAATAACATGCTGTGTAACCTGATGTTTTCTCACTCATGTTTCTTCCTACGAGTTTCATATGTATTAGCTCTAGACTGAACAGTCAGAAGGCCTGTCTTCACCAGATCAAGATTGCCAAATAACCCACTATTTTAACTATCCTGATCGCAAATCATCCAGTTAAATTGCATCCTCATCAGCCCACAATTAGCGGGATATTTGGTCAAGGTAATCATACCAAGATACATTGTATCTTGGGCTAGTTTGCACATTATCCCGCTATTTGTCTGGTGCGTCATCACCAGCCCAAAGACTCGTACTATGCGTGAATGCTGAGCAAAATATCTCAAGCTTATATCCCTAATCAGAAATAGCAGGCTATTTGGCAATCTCGAGCTGATGAAGACATACCTAGAGAGAGAGAGAGAGACAGACAGACAGAGGCCGGGAGGTAAATAGAAAATGAATGTATATATGAGACAGTATGTTTTTTCAAACGTGCTGTCTTTCTCACTCCTCTGTCTCATGGAGGGTTGAATCATCCTCATGATCGAGGGCGGGCGGCTCAATGATTTCATGATGAGACATTCAAGGTGAGACAGACACCGTACATTCATAATCAATTGATATGTATGTCACCTGGAGATGATGGCTGAAAGGTAGACGGAGCCTAATTTCATTGACAGTTTCATCTGGAAAACCACTGATAGGCTCCAGATTGTGAAAAAGGTGACTGGCAAGAGTAGATTTTTTTATAAAGATTATAAATGAGCCACATGAAATTCAGTCAAAATGGTAGATGCACCCTGCATTGATGGCCAATGAATTGAAGATACATGACATTTGAATAATGATATCTTTATTCTTGTGTAGCGCTTACATTTTCAAAATGTCAGTTTGGAGCCAGACGGGCAATGACTAATTTTAACTTTAATGCAGTGTTAAAACCCTTCTGGCTATTTAATAATAAATAATGAGACATATGCCTCTATGCACTTCCAAGGTGCTTTGAAAATGATAACCCCATCTTTTACCTCAGATGGCAACCATTATCTCTGCGTAGTGCACATTGCAGAGTATTTCCTACAAGTTACATAAACCCAATCACTACACCTGGGTTGAGAGTGGCAAATGTAGAGTCAGCCGTTGCCTCCAGGAAACAGGTAGCTCCTGTATTAAAGCCTATGGGATTGCAGAATTCAGTAGTTGGTTGGTTAGTGCGTCCCTCGCTAAAGGATATTGGTGCCATATGGAGGTTTGAACCCATTACCTGCACTCTTTTCTAGTGTTGACTGACACACCTCACCATGTGTTATTATTCATATTTCGGAAGCAATTTTGTTTTCCTCCATACATTGTAGTACTTATGTTGTTGGTTCGTGTGAGCATAAAGATAAGCTTGGGGATGAGATCAGTAATCTTTATTGTGCCTATCATCTAACATGATAGTTCTGTTTCTTATGAGCTAGTGATTACATGTAGGTCTTTCTGACATCATTTCCTCTATAAAGTGGAAATACTAGTAGACAGTGAAGTCCAGTTGAGAAGTGCAATGTTATGATCAATTTCCCTCGCCCTATTTCAGGAGAAATATATAATGCTTATGACACTCATAGAACCCACCTTCTCCACCAAAAATAGTATTTGGAGGAAACATAACCTCAAATCTAATTTTAGATTCGTAGACATAGGTTTTTGATACTCTACACATTTTTTTTTTTATCATCAGCATTAACATAAGATTCAGATTTATAGTTACCTGAATAGAAAAGGAAATGTCAAAAGAAGGGGACATAATGTAGGGATGGAGAGAGAGAGAGAGAAAGAAAGAAAGAGAGAGAGAAAGAGATAGGAGAGAGAGATAGGAATTGAGAGGGAGGGAGGGGAAGGAAAATATAAAATAAGAAGATTAATAGTGCGGTGATTCATTTTGCCAAGACTACCGATGTGAAAGGAAATGAGGAACAATATTTCTGGTTCAGTGCTGATTGAATAATGAGCCGAAACCCAATCAATCACTTTGTTAATCCAATTATATGTGCTGCTACTTAATACTGTACTTCATAATAACATACATGTACATGTACAATTCTAATTTCTTGCTCTCAGTTCCCTCTTAAATTTCATTAAAATGTAGTTATGTACACATACATGTACATGAATTACAAGACTAGTCGCTTCCTGCTCCATTAAATTCCTAAATGCAAATATACATAATGTACGGATTTCGTTGTAAATGCACGGGTACATGTAAAGTACAATGAACTTCGTCAGGATACTCCCTATTCTAGTTATCACCTACATTACAATTAATCCTCTGTAAGGCTTCACAAAGACCCACATATTTGAACAGCAGTTGCAAAGAAATCTGACGTACTCGATTGTGAAATTGCTTTTGAAAGGATTATCTTTTTCTCATTGTGATTCAGCCCATTGGAATCAATGTGGTTTTGGTTCAGTGAGTGAGGGTAAATAATCACACTGGAATGCTTTTTTAATATTGACTTGTATACATTTAAACACACTGATATTTCTTTCCAAGTTCCTCCACACCATAGACTGTATCCAACAGAAAAAAGGGAACAGGAGAATTTAAAACTACAATATTATACCCCCCCCCCCCCCCAAAAAAAAAAAAAAAAAAAAAAAAAAGAAGATATACAGACAAATTATTGCGGAATGATCTATAGCAGCCAAAAAGAGATTAAACAGTTCAGATGTATTCTATGAGCAATTTATAAATATTCAACATATTATATTTTAACATACATTTTGAATCACATGACACAAACATATATATACTAGTTAAAGACAGTTCCTTCAAAGATATATGTCCCTTTTGCAGCCAACATCAAATTCTGTAGAACTTTGCAGGAATTATGAATATGTCATGTATGTCCTATCTGTGAAATTTAAACTTGAGCAGTGTCCTAATATTCAAATTATGCAAGGAAACCCATTTACTTGCTAGACTTCACTGTCAGACACTATTGAGTGACTGACTGGCTTTTATCATCTTTGGTAATAACATACATAACATGAGCTGTAAAGGGTACATGAGCATTTGTCTACATCAATAACCCACTTCTTGTAATGGCCAAAATTAAACTGATTGAATCTTTGCGCAGCATAAAACGTACGACCATTCGGTACAATGGTCTGAAATTCATACTATTACTTACTGGCTCTATAGCTCTTAAGTTAATTTGACAACTAATTGTCGTTATTTTCCCACTTAAAAACATTTTCAAGCCCCTTTTTTTAGGGAACTTCTAAATTAGTATTGTCTTTCAAATGCCGTCGGAATTAACCTTTACATTTTTTTGGCCTGCAAATGGAACATAGTACCTTTAAGGAATGATTTGATCATCAGAACATAGTTCACATTGGTGACTGTCTTACTGTGCAGCCTGTTGTATCATTAATATGCTCATGTAATTAATGTAATTAGAATCCTTGGTCCTCTTGTACTTGCCCTTCATACCTATCCATCATGCCATCATGTAATTAGGAAGGGGTCCATGATTATCACCCCACAGTCAGCTTATGGAATATTTATGTAATATTAATGGGGTTATGTTGTATAATAATGGGTTAGACATTTTGGTACCTCAGTCATTGAGGTATAGTTCAAATACTAATTATGCTGTGACTACTCCGCCCCACTCTTTCTGCTCTGTCTTCTTATACGTCGATCCACCATATCACTAGTAATAGTCACTCTTCCTCTGTAAAGTCATATTGCTCTTTCCCAAATGTCATGTGAGGCCAGTTTTACCATAAATTTCAATTCAGGTGTATGAACCTGTACCTGACTTGTATGCATGTGCATCAGCTCAGCAGGCTGGCACTGTGAATCTGCAGTGGAGCATGTGACTTGTCACATGACTGGTTTCTCACCGGGGCACCTGATACCCAATGAGGTGTGAATACAGCCACAACAATGTGTGTGCTCTGTTCATGTGTAAACCTATCCTCGACACCCTGACTTCCACATGTGCAATGCAAGCTTAACACTGTATGTATTAACAGGTTCTGCTCATCACTTTTAAAAGCTGTTATAAGCTCTTAGCTGTATGAATTTTAAATTGTGATATAAATGGGCACATTAAATTAAAATAAATGGGATATAAAGTGGTGCAGTATAAGTCTGACTATTGATGGGGTACTGGAATTGTTAGGGGGGGGGGGGGGGGCACCAGTCTTGCTTTTTGAATGAAATGCAAGGCCTCTTATTAGGGGTAGGTTGCGGGAGGGGTCCCAACATATTCTTTTCAAATTCCTTTCCCCCTCTTCAATTCTTTTCCTTTATTTTATTTTTTCCCGATTATTTTTGAGAATTTTTTGAGAACTCCACATAAAACTTGTGCATATTCCCTTATGAATACAATGGACTTACAATGTGTACAATAGTCACATGCAATAAGTGGTGGTAAAGTGGTGGTAAAGGGCGATCTTTACTTCAAACAATTTTGCTGTGGAATTTTCATTGTTTTTGGCCATTTCTATTCTTTGAAATTTAAACGAGCCTTCCGAAAGAAAGAAAAGGTTCGAGCATGGAGGGCTCTTTGTAGGATTAAGTTTGCCATGCACTCCTTGTTATAAATTTGCAAGCAAATACAATCTTTGTGTAACAAATGACTCTGTACTTCATCATGACATTTTTGACAAATCTCTTTCCTTTGATCTTTGCACGAACGCCAAAGTCCCCATTAACACATGCTTGTAATAAGGAAGTACAACGTTCAAGTTTGTTTGCTAAATGGTAATATGAAGTAGAAGAAATCTATGAAGGCATTTACATAATTATATGTACTTTTCACAAAAGTGCACATTGTACCTTTATGTGTTTGTATTGAAATGAAAAAAATAAATATGAACATGGGGGGGGGGGGGTGGGGTTGTTGTTGGTTATTTATCAATTTGTTTTATTGCAGTCATGGCTTAGAGTTCAGTACATTGCAAAGGGATATTAAAACATGGTTATTGTTCACAATGTGTTTTTCCTCAATAAAACTATAAACCTGATTGATATAGTACAATACACAAATCACCATGTTTTGAGTAAAATCACACATTCAAGATAAAATACGGATATACATTAATTTTTTAAAGAAATATGAACAGTATCATTTGGTAAGAACCAGATGGACGGTGGTGATTCATACCCTCAAGACAGAGCTACATGTAACATCCTTTTATTCTACTTCTACATGTAACTCTCCACAGACAATAACATGTTTCCCTTTACAAGTCAGAGTTATGAAACATGTATAGTGTATAGTATTACTATGATGTTTCTTATCAATTTGTGTTTTCTTCAAGGTGATTTTCAGCTTGACTTTTGCCCTAAGCTAGTGTCTCTCAAGGGTCACTGTGAAGGTCATGCTATCCAATCACCTTGAACTAATATATCAATGTCATGACATCATTATTCTTGACTGAGAACTTGTCATGTTATACAAATATGAATTGATTAAAAACATCTGTGTTTTAGGTTTTTTCTTCCCCATCTCCTACTTGTTGTTATTTTATCAAATTTTTGTTTTGTTTGCTTTCATTTCCAGTATGAATAACGGGGTTAAATATATATGTACACAATGTACATAGACTTGATTGAAGATTAATTTTGAAACAAAATTTAAAATCTCTTAAAGATTTGATTGAAGGAATTTATTTTTATTGTTGTTATTGTTGTTGACATGTGTGTTTTTCATTTTTTGAGGAATACTCTTTCTTCAATAAGTGTAACAAATCTTTTCTGATGTGACGTCTGATTTTATATCATCCCAAATGTAATGAGTGTTGGGTGGTAGGATGTCATAAAAAATAGAGGTTAATTGAATTAATTGTCCAAAATAAGCTGTCGTGTACGTGATACATGATAAGACATGATATGACACTACTATACTCCATGATTCAGTGTTAATAAGGTGTGACACAGGGATGCCAGTTTTCAGGCAAAAACCTGAATTCAGGCCCTGACGATTTATTTTCAGGCCATAGTTTAGGCTTTTGTGTGTTCAAAATAGCTCATTGTAGGTGATCGTCAGGCCCTCTGATCAATTCTAACTGGCATACCTGATGACATATTACAGAAATAACAAAGTTTTAAAGGAGACTTTACATCAACAAAATATTCTTTATGTCTCCTTGTATCTTTAGGCCAACCCTCCTCAATTTGACCGAGCCGAGGATCTAGCAACGCTGCAGTTCTTGAATGAATCGAGCGTCCTCCACACCCTGAGACAACGCTACGGAGCCAACCTCATCCATAGCTACGCCGGGCGCAACCTAATCGTCATAAACCCTACACACCAGCTTTCTGTCTACTCGGACAAGGTAAGAACTCTTTAGGATGTGTTAATCAGTAGTCAAATTGAAAGTCAAATTGGTATGTATGCTAGTGGTAGGTATTGATCACAGGGTCCAAGTTGATCATGATTATCATCCACCTTCGGGGCAAGTGTGAGAGTGGATTGAGATATCCATTGTCCAGTGTTTCATGGATAAGAGAGCAAGTTCTTTCCTCAGCCACAACATTGAGACCAACACCAGGCTGACAATAGACCCGACAGAAAATACCAAGAATTGGTCGGTTTTGATTCAGTTTGGAGTCGATTTGGTGGTGACTGAGGTATCACTTTGAATAGAACACGATTGCGTCACTTGGCTTTGGGAAGGAGCATACGAACAGACTCTTCTTGATTAGCATGTCATTCGCATATCATCTCTTTGGAACCAGAAGGGTGTTGATTTATCCCATTCAACACACAGTGTAAATGCCCAAGTGGCGCTTGATAAACGATATATGACTCATGTATAATTGAGAAAAGAAATCTATCGTTCTGTTAGATAGCAGATACATGTATATCCTTGTCAGTTACAAAAACAATTACAATTGAAGCTCATCAGGATTATTTCACAATCTTTAATAACTGTAAATCTAAATAACCATGAATAAGTAGGTCCATGCTATAACCAAGAAAAACTGGGGGCACAAGAGGGTACATGTAGGTGCCCCACTTCCCCACCCTTCCTATCAAATGATGAAAAGAGAAATAGATGGTAGAGAGATAAGAAAGGAAAAGGGGCAAGCCTAAGTAAAGAGAAGGTGATTGCACCTTCTTCTATATCCTCACATTATGCAATGACGTTGATCTTTCTTATTTCACCAAGTGAGACCAATGCCCCCACCTCACTCTGTCACTGGTGCCCCCCTCCTTGGCTTTGGACCCACATTATGCCCATGCTACACCACTGTAAGTCCGCTCGGATGTAGTTTTATGGGGAAACATAATGTTTAGCTCTCATACTGAAACTTCTTGTTAGGTTGAATGATCTAATGAATACATTGCATGACAAAGATGGCATTTGTGACCGAGGCTTAAGGAATAAATTATTTTATTTAAAATACATGTAGTTATTCAAAAGCACTTACATGTATACTTTAAAATTAATCATTTGAATTGGGACAGTATCTCTTTCTCATGGATTATCATGTAAGTTGTGCTATATATACAGGTATGGACAGAAACTAAAACTTGTACGTGGGCATATATAATCAAAACTAACGGACATGGCCAGTTGGCCACTAATACCTTGCTTAAGTACCAAAACAAAATACTTTAGAGTGAGTAAATAGTACTTGTGCTTTCAGTAGCATAATTAAAACCACAGGACACTTATACTTGAAAGTACAACAAAAATATATAATCTAAATTTAGACAGTATCTCTTCCTCATCGATTATTGTGTAAGTTGTGCTTACAGAGTAAATATTTAGGTATGGAAAGAAACTACAACTTTTATAAAGGCATAATAAAAACTAAATGGCCACTAATACTTTGCTTAAGTACAAAAGAGAAATAATTCAGATTTAAATAGTACCTCTTCCTCATAGGTTTATTCTGTACGTCAAGCATTCAGAGTAAAAAGACAGGTATCAAAAGCGACCCCAAAACCTGTCTATGTAGGCATAACGAAAACTGCCTGGGCAAAAATTTGATTGATGAATATAAATCATTGTACTGTGAATAGTACTCTTCTCGATGAATAAATCTGTAATTCTTGCTTTGGATGCAAATTTGGATTACTAGGTTGCAGTGACCGAATGACTCACCTCTTGTAAATGGAGTTTAAACTTGATAAGTTGAAGCTCTTCACAATGGGAGTATCATTTCCAAATCGTCTGTCTGTCTGTCACCCAATTACTGTTCACAAGTACATTTAGTTTGTGAGGGTGAATTTAAAGCTTTGAAAGAAATGGGGTGGGATAGATGTGACTCAGTAATGAGGAGATCGCGGGAGCAGATTGTGAATTAAATGTAAATTCCAGAGTACACAATTAGATGGAGAAGTATTTTTTATTGGAAATAATCTGTCTGAAGAAAGGAATCTTAGAAGTAATATGATAGGTACAGTAGTTCAATTGATCAAGCCCTTTTTTATCCTCTCTTTCATGGCACAATTAGGAAGTTTTTTTCCTTCACAGTAGACCCTTAGAAGTAACCCTAGGCATGGCTGAGTCAATGCAAAAAGAAACAGGAGCTCTTCTATTTCATCTCAAGTTCCAGAGACCATAAATCACACTTCTTTTGTGATACAAAGCTATCTGCATGACACTGATCTGGCCCCTGCTTATTATTTGAAAGAGAGATATTCAGCATTCATGTTCCTTGTTGAAATTTGATGATTTTAATGCCAGTAGGAAAATGTATCTTTGGTATTTTGGTGTTGTAATGAAACGATTGCTCCATCTCTTTGAGCATGGCGTCTGTTCATGTGCTTCGTAGCTATGGATGGAAGCAAGATCAGCCCTCGGGTTGTGGGCGTAATTTGCTTGAGCGTATAATGAAGATTGTAATTGAGACATATGGCTCTATAAACTGAGCCATTTTAAGTAGTTGAGATTTATGGGATATTAGATGCAAGATGAGAGTAGAGTGCTCATCTTCCTGCTTGGTACTTTGTGTCACTTTCATTCATCTAATGAGACAGATTGTAACTTGATGTGATGCTGTCACTTGGAAGGTTTTTCCTTTCCTCTCTTCCTCCCCCATTCCTTTCTCACTTCTCTGTCTACTTTTAGTCCTCACCTCCCCCTCTTTTCTCTCTTTCCCTCTCCCCTCTTTTCTCTCCTTCTGTCCCTCTTCCCTCCCTTTCTTTGTCATAATTTCTCTCTCTCTCTCTCTCTCCCCCTCTCCCTCTTTCTCTTTCTCTTTCTCTCTCTCTCTCTATCTGCCTCTCTCTCTCTCTCTCCCTCTATCTCTGTTTTGTGTCTCTGCTTCTCTCTCTCCCTCCCTCCCTTCCTCCGTCCTTTTCTGTGAATGTCTGTCTCTTCCTCTTTCTGTTTTGCTCTTGCTCAGTTTATATCACGGTTTGCTAAATTGCACGGTATGTTCATGACATAATTAAAACCTAATTCACTCAGCCAAAATACACATGAAGGTCATACATTATGGCCTTGCTAATATGAATTGATTATAGCCGCGTCTACAATGCCTGTATAATTTCTCATTCAGTGACATTAATCGTCATAGTCATTGGATCAATACAGAGAAAGAGGTCAACCTTGTTTATTATGTATATTGATTTGAATTATTCACTGTTTCTGCATACATGGTGATCATTATGTATATTGATTTGAATTATTCACTGTTTCTGCATACATGGTGATCACTGGAAGAAAATAGCTACCGGTATCAGATATAGATTGTAGAATTAAACCCATTAGTAAAGACTCCTTACATAAGTACCAGCGTTATATGAGGGACATTTGACTAACCCTCTATCTAGTTACATTGCACAGTCCTCAAGCCTGTATTTAATTTGTTAGAGAAACCAGTGACAAAACCAATGGCTCTATTTACTACTATTTAAAGCACAAATAATTGTGTGTTTGAATTATAATAAAATTAGCTTGATCATCTAGTATTCACATGTTTTGATAAACCTGGATAATATTAAACATGATGTGGCATTTTCACTACAACAGATTGAAAAAAAAACATATGCAGGTACACCATTTAAATGGAATCAAGTGTTTGAAGTATACTTGAAGTATAAAGGCGATATGTATATTGCATCATGTGCCAATACACCAGTATTTGTGTAATGTTGACCCTTGCAGAATAGCCATGTATACAATGAAATATGTGGCCATATACTTTTATGCCTGGACATCTAATTGATAGTCTACTGTCAAATGACCTGTAATTTAATATTGATTGTGTCTAACGGGGTGAAAAAACAGCAAGCTACATGTACTGCACGTCTTTCACAATAAGTCTATTAAATCAAATTCTCTGTACAAGTATCTCCCTGTATCTCTTTCTTAGTTGCCTGTCTATTGTCTTGCAAACTGAATTTATATTGAGTAGTCTAAAACTTGTCCCAAGCATTCTTCTATACATTGAATTGTTTAGTGAGTAGTGTATTGAGTGGAAAAACAAATCTCCTTATGCTTGATATGATACAAAACAACGAGCATTTTATCCAGATATGATAACCATTATATACTCATCCTCATCTAGTACATGTATTTCACCCGATAGGGTATTGATTGTCTGCATGCTGTGTTTACACACTGCAGATATCTCCCACATTGTGCAATTCAGAATCACTTAACTACCAATTCAGATATGCCTGGGGGTTATCAAAATACAAATCCATTTTTTATTACATTTCCCCCATCTCCCTAAAGAGCAAGGCATTTGTGGATGGCTTGCTGTATCAATAACCGTCTTTCAGACCACCAAAAACATTGTATACGAATATAGATTTTCATGCTATACAACTCTATACGAAAATCGTATAGCTAAACGTTTAAGTAAATTTCTTTGGTAGTGTGAATGTTGTTTAATGAAACATATATTCAAGCACCATTTCGAACAAAAACTCTATAAAGAATCAGGATCACATTCTAGTCTGTATGTTGAATCGTATAAAAACGATATAAAGGGCGGGACTTATCAAAGCAGGCAGCGATTGATTGGCCTGCTGTCGTGTCAGCCTACCTCTTCAAAACTATTTTCTATTAATACAGCGCTTCTTTATATGATCATGTTTTCTAATCTGAACGCCCTTTTCACTATATGATTCTTTATATGACGTTTCTTTATACAAGTGTCGTATAAACTTCATGTGTCTGAACGGGTCTAATAAGATGGCAGTGATAGGGCTTAACATGATTTGATATCCAGCCAGCCATAAAGTCACTTAGCCCAGATATCATTTATTTTCAGAAACTTGAAAGCAATTAGGCATATAATTTGATCCATTGAGCCTAATATGGTGTTATGGAGTGTTCATAATCCCTACTTGCTTTTTATAATAATTTCTCACTGGTTTTTCATGTCTAGAGCTTTCGTTTTTCTGTAAGAAACTATTTGAATGAAATATGTGTTATGCTCTCCATCATTTCATTTATTTCAACAATTGAAGCAGAAACCTTTAAAACAAAATAACTAATTCTCAGGATAAACTATATAGCAGAATGAAAACCATAATTATTTTATTTATTCCTTTCTATGTTTTTTTTTGTATTCTCTGGGTTATTTGTATTCTCTGAAATGCTTGTTCTTTGTCCTAAACAGACTACAGTACTTAATGAAACAATGTGAAAGCTCTAAAGCAACTCTTCAGTTGATGGTTTCAATGTAGTACTCACTCTCTCTATAAGACCATATAAAACAAAAGATTAATGACTGCAATTAAAAACGTAATCTCTCTCTTTTTTAATTGTATATTAATAGAACACTGGAAAGGTAAGTGTTGACACTGATTTACACTATCACAAAGCTTGTACATAATATGTACAAATCTAGCATACATGTATAAAGCGTGTCATCTTTTTCATGATTTTGTAATTTAAGTAGCAAATTTATTATTTTATAGAAATAAAAGATTAAGATTTAAATGCAGTTTCAACGCAATATATTGACTCAATCAAAACCTTTTGTTTATAATTTACACATCAAAATGTTACACAATCACCTACTGCACCATTGCTTTGTGAAAACCAAAAGTAACTCTAACTGGATGTCGAAAACAAAAGTTATCCAAATGCTGAACATTAGGTGAGGCAATTAATCCAATATTTCTTATTTGTTTCATTTTCATTGAATATGTTTATTTATTTCTGTGTACAGCGCAGTGCCGTGCAATGTAGCAAGCACATTAATCTCATGACAGAAAACGCACACATCCTTTCTCATCCGGCTGATTAAACAAATTTGTAGGATTTTAGGTTAGGAAATTGGGCCTTGAAACTACATGATTGGATTACTTATGTATGTATGAAGAGTTAAATGCAATTAAAGACGGTGTAATTTGATAGCCTACAGTAAGTTTGATAAGGATAGTACTTGGGGGCTGGATGGTTGGGGGAAGGAAGAGTTGAAAAGCAAGGCTCCAAACTTTTTACAGTTTGCATGCATGAGCCCTTTGTAAAATCTTTAGAATTGTGAGGGCTCGAAATACCCCCTCCCCCATGTTGTTTCACACTCCTGAAACACATCTTTTATGTAATACTAATAGCATCTCACCCATTTGAAATTTGCACAATTATGCTGTAACAGTAATAGGAAACACCGTTACACACAACATCACACTATTGTAATGAAACTTGCGAAACAAAGAAAGCACTTACCCTCATTGCCATAGGTTTAGCTAGGTAGTTCTTTTATTTTCCTTTTTATTGCATTTGAGATCTTTGAATTATTTGGATTTTTTTAAAATCAAAGTCACAGTTCTTGTTATAAGCTTTGTAACTACCGGTACATGATAATCAGGAGTCGAAAAATGAAATGAATATTCATTGTCTAGTGTACTTGCATACATTCACAGAAATACTGTGCTGCTGCATGCAATATTGGTATGATATTGTCTGATGAGAGCCAGAGTAATAGAAGGCTTGTTCAGATATGACTTTTTAAAACCACCGCAAAAAAGCCACCCCAGTTTTTTGCGTGTAAATGACTGGCAACTGTGCGCAATAAAGGACTTGTGTACGTCTTCACTCTGCTATGTGTGTTATAAGATACAGAATGTGAAGCATATTCACTTTACGTCACATAAAATCACCACGGTTTTGCCGTGTCATATCTGAACAAACCTTTAATACCCTTTTTGGCTTTCAGCAGATGATACAATCTGTCCATCTGTAACTTATACTAAAAAAAAAAGAAAATTTAAAGACTTAAGATCTCATTGCGGTTGATCTTTTTTCTACTCCTTTTTTGCTCTTCTACTCCTTTTTTGCTCTTCCTCCTTTTTTGCTCTTCCTAAATGAAATAAATATAGTCAAGTGCAATTAATGTGTCACAACCTTAAGTGCTCTTCACATAGGAATCGATACTTATCCACTTGAAAGGTTTTGAAGCCCTCAAACTGGAACACTTGAAAGGATGTCCTTTTTTATGACCCAAAGAGAATGATTCATGTATATCACAATCAGACTTAGTATTCATGCCTTCAGATAGTAGACGTCCTGGATAATCTGAATGGCCAAAAGAGAATCGAGCTGGACATTGATAACCATTTGTGGTAAAAAAAAATAAGACAAGTTGTGATCTCAAATATTTAAAGTGCTTATTCCGTGTTACATCCCAAGTTATATTCTGATGGTAATTGTGTTGTTTTTTATTCCTTCCTGGTCCTATTCCCTTTTTCTGTGTAATAATACATGTATCGAGTACAGTAATCTTTGGGGACTTATGCCTCAAATGAAATGGCAAAAGATCAAATTGAGATAAGGGGTGGGGGAGGGGGAAGGGAAATTCTAAAGAAGGTGATAAGACCCCTCCCGCACCCTTCCTCTAATTAGTTGCTCTATTCATTCACATTTTCATTCACTCAGTAAAACTGGTGCACCCTTAATGTTCGGATCTTCAGTAGATCTTAACTCATTAGGAAACAAGAACTTTAAAACATTCAATGACTTAAATTCACTGATTTAAAAAAAAAAAAAAATCCCTTTGAGACAGTAGTGCCCTTAGCATGTTCCAATCGTTTCCTTTTCTAATAATAGAAAGTAATATGTTCCATTGGTTAGTATGTTACCATCTTCATTAGATCTGTCCATATACGTCACCTGACTTGCCTCTTTTGGAAAGGTGACTGTGGTTTTATAGTTCTGTTTGTGCACCAGGGACGGAGCTAGCTAGCTATCCGCCAGGTGTACACGTATCTGATTACAGTATCTCCTCGTACTGTACATGAATGAATCGCTCTGCCCTGGAGCGGAGATTGCCTGGGATTGAATGACGAGATGTAATGGTGGAGTCCGAGGATGGATCATAACTCCTCAAGCAATAATGAAATTGGGTTTGCAGCATTGGGTGGGCAGTAGTTTAATGATATCCCGTGAGCAGGGACATTTGAGGAGTATAGAAGTGAGTGGGGACATTTGGTTCTTTTTGCAGGGGAAGGGGTTGGCTTATTAGGGTGCATGGGGTGTTCATCGTAGTTTGGAAAGCTGTAAGTATACCTACTGTAGGATGCAAAATGGGCCAATTCTCTCCTTTGCACATCATCCCCTCTTTCTCTCTTTGTCTCTGTCTGTTGGCCTCTCTCTCTCTCTCTCTCTCTCTCTCTCTCTATCTCTCTCTCTTCTTACTCTTTTCCCCCTCCTCTTTATCTCTTACTCTCATCTCTTACAACGCACCTCTTTCTCTAAAATGAATAATAAATAATAATAATAATATGGTTATTTAATATAGCGCCGGTATCCGCTAGGCTCTGACGCTCATGGTACTTTACACAAAATGTAGAAGCAAATATTAATTCATACACTTGAAAAGTGAAACACTTTATCAATCACATTTACTTGTAATTCTCATTTTGATTTGAGTGTATAGGACAAGCCACATGGCTGAATTAGTCCCTCATACACAAACACATGGGTGATTGCTGCTTTAAATTCTAATGGCTACATCTGACTATGACATTGATTTCAATCCAACTGATAGCTCCGTAGTGCTTTTGTGTTGCAACTGTCCAAGGAGACAATCCTCAGCTGTCAAGAAACATTCTGTTGTCAAGCATGGAGAAATAATATGACTTGAACAGATGTATCCATAGCACGGTCTCGACAACATTCATGTCTATGTAACTCAAGATCTCTCCCTCTCTCTCTCTCTCTCTCTCTCTCTCTCTCTCTCTCTTTAACTCTCTCTTTCTTTATCTCTCTCTCTCTATCCCTCTCTCTCTCTCTCTCTCTCTCTCTCTCTTTATCTCTCTCTCGCCCTCTGTCTGTCTCTCAAGGTCCATCATTAGTGGTAACATTCAGAATTTCCGTCTTTAGATCCCCACTGTACTACTTGTAACTACTTGCTCCCTCTATATAGTAAACAATGCCTAAGCGGTGCCCGTTTGTCCCCCATGATCCTCTTTTTCTTATGTTAATTGAGAGCTGAGTTGATGAGATAGCCACCTGTCAGTGACCTTGCTGGGTGGTCTAATCTCTCATGGCCAAACTTGTACAGACAGGATTTAAAGCTAGGTGTGACTAAACAAAAAAGTCCAATTGGATTTATAAATGGGAAAAAATTGAATGCTTTATGATGGGAGGTGTGCTGCTAAAATACTATGGGATAAGTGCATGGATATTATTTTATCCTTTTTATTTAAGTGGAATGATTTTAATTATTATAATAAATATAAATTTATCACCGTGTACGTTGAAGACATACATATGCAGGCCTTAAATTTCAACATTTTTAGGGCAAGGCCACTTTTCTGTAGGGCACATTCCTATATTACAGCACCAATGGGAAGAATTGGAAAGGGCACAAAAAATCTCCAAGGCCAATGAGAGGGGCATTGAGGCCAATCAAAGGGGCATCCAAGGCCTGGCCTTGGATGGCCTTGGATTAATTTAAGCCCTGCATATGGAAGCACTGTTGATATGTTGCAAAGTCGATATTTTGGTTGTTGTGATCAAAATAATTTCACTAAAATTGAGTTAGATTGATTTTCAGAATAGCACCCCTGAAATCTTACCCTCACATTTTCTCAAATGTGATATTTCATACTTGAATGTCATCATGATTGGTGGAGAGATTACAGTATTAACAAGCAAGTGAAATAGTGAATCATGGTTCTTGAGGACCATATGGTCTGTTGACAGGCAGAAAGACATTATGATCTCATATACATGTTTCTTTTACTGGTGCATAGATTCAACCCCCCTATGTCTCTATGCAGTTCATATTCATATGTACATGCATCTTGTAGGAGAATGGCTATTAACATTCTACTCCCTGAGTTACTCATACTATTACATTTATGTCACACCCCGAAATATATACATGTTTGCTCTTGGATGGCATTGCCATTGCCTTGATAATGAATCATGTTGTTAGAATAAATGTTGTCGTCTTAAACTTTAGCACAGCTGTAGATACATCAATGCATGTGTACAAGCCGTCAACCCGCCATTATACATGTATGTTGTAGTTCACCAATGACACCTCACGCTCTTTATGTTTTGATTTGTTCAACAGCATGCTAAGTCAGTAAGTACAATTATCTTCGTCAAAAATTAGAATTTGTTTGTTTCATCTCTCTGGCATTTTGCCTCCTTTTGCTGATCACGCTTTCGTCGCTTTGTTTGTGGATTGATTGATGCACATGTATTTGAAATGCTTGCTGTGTTTTGCACCATTTCTCACTCTGTTTTATGTTTGTAAGCAAATTGTGAACAAAGTGCATATGCTTGTAAAATTGTTTTGTATGCGCTTTTATGTATTTGCTGTGTTTTTGGTAATAAATGTTGCTTTTTCTTCAGAATTCTATTATAAATGCAATGTACTGATTGTCAAAACTATGAAAATGGGTCTATTAAAATTATATACAAAATCTGGAGTAGAACTTTCCTGCAAAATAGAACATCATATTTTGTCTTCTGACTGTTAGAGTTAGAACCAAACATTTATATTACACCTATATGTAGAAAAGAAGCAAATACATTTCGACCTTGTGGCAGATTAGCCCTGTGCTAAATAAGTTATCCAATAAAGTCTACTATTACTATATATTCTAAAAGTAAAAGGAATTTAGATGTAGCTATATTTAATCATCAAAGTGAGAAAATAAATGAGAACTATGATTGGATATGAAGATTATATGCTGTATTATTCATCTAGAATAATAGAAAGAAACAATATATTCAAATATAATATAAAAATAGTAAAATATTATGATTTTCTATACATTTTGATGCCTCTAGAAGCTACAGTACCTACAAAATGTGTATTGACTGGTTAGCTTCCTATTTTCACCTTTATTTGATGTGCATTACGTGTTCACTTTGATGTTTTTGCATAGAGAATGGCTTTGAAATGAACATGATATGTACCACTACTACGGCATGCCGTGGTGTGAAATGCAGCTTTGTACACAGTGTGTTGTGTACCTTACACCAGATGAAGAATGTATCTGCTGTTTTTTATCCGTTTTTCTTCCAAGCACGAGACACAAAACTATATATGTTTAAAGTAAGTCCTACATGAACAAGTGACAAATTTGATTGGCACTTTGACAAAGTTGATTGTAAAATGATGTATTAGATTCAACCAATTATATGTTTCCAGCCAAATATAAGGTTTGATTTTGATGAAAGTGGCTGCAAAATAATGAAATTGATTGGAGTTTGATAATGAATGACCAAAGACGAAATTGACCATTTGGTGTGCAAGAACAAAGTTTCAGGACAAAATTTTGAATGGATTTTTTTTTAATGAAATTGAATGAAAACAAGTGTTTAAATGGGTGGGTAAACCTACTATATAATCATGTATATAATAATAATAATAGCTAGTTGTTATATAGCGCTTTTCGGGACCACAGGCCCTCTCAAAGCGCTTTACAAATACCAAACTTGCGAGTTAAGGGGGGGGGGTAGGGACAGTTGTACCCCCTCCATCCAAACTCTAAATGTCATTGCATTCATACCGACATTCCATAGAACTGATTTCTTAGAGTACTGGTGTAATGTTAATCACCACTACATGTACATGTGTATGTTAGAATAGGGAACATGAGTAGATTGCTTAGTGTAAAGTGCTCGAGGGCATCACTATAGAGCTGATTAATAAATCAATTAAAATAAATATATTCTGAAAGGAATAAATAGAGTACCATGGAAGACAAGATAATGGCGCTATTGATATCCATCACGGCATGATACCAATTTGTGTACTGCTTCAAAATTCTTGCATCACATTTCTATGAATAAACAAGATGCCATATTTTATCTTTTATTTTCACTTTTAGTTACGTCTAAAAAATACAGACATTCTGAATGGAATAAATCAAGTTCTACCTGTACGTAAGACAGGATGATGAGGATCCTATCAGCATGATTAAGGGTGCAATGAATGAGATTGCTCAGTGTAAAATGCTTGCAAGCATCAATACAAATTATAAATTGGTCTCATGTGGTGATGGATATCAAAAGCATCCTTATATCGTCTTTATATTTGAAAACTCTGAGAAAGATTAGGGAACATTATCAAAAGAATTGAAAGGAAAGGGTTCATTAGGTTAGAGATAAATCTGCAAATCTTTAAACTGTACCAAAAGATTTTTATTGATTCATTCATTCTTTAGTTTAATTGCAGCCATACATGTACATGTAGGTTGGATTCTTTACAAAAAGGAATATGAAAATGATTGAAAATCTTAGAAAAAAACTACATAATTTGAAAATGTGAAATACCTGAACATGAAAACATAGCATTTTACAATGATTAATAAACAACTTTACAAATATAGGGGGAAAAGGGTCTAGATATAAGAGTTGGTTTTATGAACCAACATCTTCTGCAGTTTAATTTGCTCCACATTTTATAAAAAGTTGTGATTAATCACAACTTGTTTGCAATTCATATCAATCACAGTATGTACATCAGAGATAGGGGACTGTAAACTTACAATTAATTAGAGGACTTGGAATTGACTCGGATCACTTGCAACTCTCTTTAAGACGGGCCAAGAAGAGCCTTTAAAACTTTACCCTTATGTTTAGAGCCTGAAGGACGCTTCTACATAATATTTATACAAAGTTACATTACATGTATTAATACCTTTCTTGCGCTTAGCAGATGACTCGATTCCAAATCACCCCAAAAGGAGTGTGTCAGTTTGTTTGATGTATTTTCATATGTAGAATTTTGTTTACAAATAAGTGCAGACAAACAAGGCTATCACTGTAAGGTAAGCTCTTTTCAAAGCTATTAAATCTTACTAGACATAGAAGCGTTGTGTTTATGAGAACCCAAGGAAGCGTAGAATACTTGATGATATTAAGCCTATAGTGTTCAAGAGAAAGTGTTGCAGAGTGGTACAGTGACTTCTAGGTCTTGTTTTCATCATAAATCTCAACATCCATTGTTGTTACCACAAAAGATTTTTTGAGAAAAGCAGAAATGTCCCTCAAAAAACAAATATTTGTGCTGGTTGCAAAGGGGTTTGATTTTTACTTCAAATCATTGCTCAGCAGTACATTTATTTTAAGGTGTATAATTCTTATGCTGCATTCATCAGCATGTTTGCAAATCCTTACTTCACAAGTTGTGATAAAATCGATTACAGATATGCCCCTAGACTGTATAGTGCCCCACGTACATGTATAGACCTTTTTCGAGAATGCAGTGTTCCTTAATATAATAATACAATATTTATAAAGCGCATAATAAACATAAGTTTCTCTATGCGCTGAACCCTCTCACCGCCATTGGCAATTTAATCTACCAAAATGTCATGTTGTATGTAATCTTGTTGGATAAAGATGAGATATCATCTCTCTTTTTAAAAGTAAAAATTAGTGGAGGGACTATGAATTAGTTTGATATTTTGAAACTGTGTTGGTTTGAGTATTTTAGCAATGGAAAAAAAAGGTACTGCAAAGTGATTGAAAATGTCTTCCAAAATTGATTTTGTTACAACTTACTGGTGCTTAAGGGGTTAAGACAGATCTGCATCATTGAGTTGTATTGTGAAAGGGAAATGATGCGCAGCTACCGCTACATCAACAAGGAAGTGAAAGTTCATGATCGATATGAGACAGAAAGTATGGTTTGGAAATGAAGATGATTGGGTAGGTCAGAGCATTGGAAGATTTAAGGAGAAGAGAAGTGGTCAAGGGTTGCTAGAAGGAAAGTGAATATAAGGGTGTAGTGTAATTATGGGAGGAGAGGTTAGGACAAGAAAGGAATATATCGTCTGCTGACAGCCAGAAGGGCATTAACTCTGTGTAAATGTATAGTTGAGGGAAGAAAAGAAAAAAACCTATTTTGTTGTCAGTGCTCACTATCACCCATGAACTCAAGAATGAAAGATGGACTGGTTGAATTAGGGCCTTTGTTTAGTAGTACAGTACTTTTAGATGTTAACTTGAAAATATCACATTCTAAAGAAAAATAAATCAGGACAAATCAATTGTTCACATACTTTGAAAATTACATAACTTGGTAAGGGTATGAATATTTTAGTTGTTAATGTGCCAATATAATAGCAGTTCAAGATATTAACTGGGTTGAACAGAGGGCAAGTTCAAAGTCTCGCGTGGATTGAGTTGGAGAATATAGCTTATACAACGCAGTGACTGTGTCAACAACTAATAGCTGTGTAGGAAAGAGGAAGTGATGCACTGTTTCCATCGGGAATTGATCTGTGATGTTTCCTTTAGGTTTTTGACGCCGTCTTGAGAGGGTTCAAATAATGAATCAAGTGTTTGGAGGGAAGGAATTATATATGCAGGAAAGAAACAAACAAGAACAAATTTGCACTGTCCATATCTTCCAAGAGAAGTATATCTTGAATATATAACGTTAAAAAAATAAAATGATAAAAAGTGCTCAACATAAAGGGTAAGATTTGAATCTGACCAACATTTTGGCAATTGTATGTGAATTATTCAATTTGTAGGAAAAGATGATCACGATTTGACAAATTATAGCTAAAGTTGGATATAGAATAGTCCAAATTTTGTCAAACACATGGGAAATACCTTCATGTTTGGCAATTCTCCCCCCCCCCCTGTTATATTTAAAAGAAAAATGTTGCAACATTTCCTTTGCGTTGTACATGTACATATGTATACATGTATGTTTAATCAGTCCAACTCTTGTAGAAGTGTCTTTTGTACCTTTAAAACTCCAATTTGCTTCTAACAAGAGCAATTCTTTGCCTTGCATGCCTCCCAAGTTCTGAAGCGGGAATGACAGATGGGTTTACGGATCGGATGGGAAAGCAAGAAATTACACAATCCAAGACATGTATCATTGCATAAATTCTTTATTCCTTAGGAAACATTGGAATGTTGTAGATGATCCCAGTATTTGTTGAAGAATGATGCTGTAAATTTCCTAAAAAGAAGTCATTTCCCCAAAAATGTTATTAATTTTGCACAATGAAAGTGGCAGTCCACAATAATTGAGACTAATTAGATTGTTCATACTAGTTTCCTCAAAGTGGTATAATTTTTTTCAGTAAATATATTTTTAGATACAAATAATTTGAGTTGGAGGGCATGATATTGTAAGGAAATTAGATTTGAAGCTATAACTTTGGCAGAAGTAAAAGAACAGTATAATGGTAATAGATGTTATATGACTTTTATACATTCAAGTGAAAAGTATCCATCTGTCAAAATTTTAGTTTATCCCTGTGTAGTGCATTGTTACAACTTAATACCAGGAATTGAAGATACATGTATGTGGGGCATCGTCGTAACTGTTTGTAATGTCATCTATCATAATGTTGTTTAAGGAATACAATCCAAAAATAAAGAAATCAGTTCCTTTCAATTTCATTCCCCTCCTGTTGACCTAAAATCAACATTTGATTTCATTACACCCCCAAGCAATCTGATCTTAATCATTACTGGGAAAATATCTTTCATTTTCATTCTCAATTTCTAAGATGTATCTGTCTCGGCTCATATTCCAAGCATACCGAAACTTGTAAATGACAAGTAGGTGTTGGTAAAACTGAAACTGAAATTAATTTTGAAATCAATAGAAGCCATTAAGATAATCAACATAAATACTTTCTGTTAGGAACCAGAAGGGCGTTAGCTCATATCACTCTCTATACACCCTCTTTCAGTTTCAGCTCCTTCATAGTACACAGTAACAATACTTAATGTGACAGTGGACAAATTATGTACTTTCTTTTAATAAGTAAAAGCTTTAAATTTTGTTGAAGAAACCTTATGAAAAAGTAATGCAAAGGTGCAATATGTGCATATCTTTACATTAGGATAGTAAACTATGCTTTTAAAAATCTACAATGTATTGCAAAGTTATGTCATATCTTGTTTTTTAAACACAAATCCATTTCCTCCTGCTCAAGGATCATTGTGTTTGAATTACAAATTTAAAGTACAAAAACAAGCCTCTAGATTAAATCTTTGCTTGGAATTTGATGAATATATTGCAACATACTTCAGCATGATTTGGCAGACAGACCACTAGTGTAAGTAATGTGACAGTTATTCAAAGAATCCCAAATCCTTGACTAATAAGTTAATCCGTATCATTCTTTGCTGCTAACTGAATGATCTCTTTCATTTAAGCCTATGATTGAAAAGGGAAATAACATTTAGTGATAGTTTAGCCGGTCTACTGGCCTATTCATCTACATGTATAAAATTTGATGAAAGAGAATAGAGTCATCAGATAAAAGTGAATATTAGAAGATTTAAAGTACCTTAAACCATTTTCATTGCTTTTCAACAAACACTCTTGAAAATGAGGAAAAGGATAATGATAAATTCAAAAGTGTGAAGATAGATTCCAAATGAATTTCTCATTCCAGCATGCAGTGACAGTTATCACAATCATTGTCTTGGTTGTGGAGAACAGATGAAAGACAAAATCTTGTTCATGACGCATTCTGATTTCTATCAAATTCATAATTACACAGTATTTTGATCACGAATGATCAAAATACTGATTCATTGTAGACTGCTGCACAAACATTAAGTCACTTTCCAACATGTTTGGTTCAAAGTTTCAAACTTTTGAATAGAAGGATATGTACAGTGTACTTTCAGCTTCTTCTTTTCTTGCCAGTTGTTCCCCATAAAGTTCAAGCCATTACAAAAATGCATTTGGTGGAGTGCTTTCTGTGTATTATTGGATGACAACTGAACTAATGTAGCCAAAAAGGTTACTTCCTTTTTAGAACAAGGTATCAATCTAGAGTCAATAACCTCCAGGTATGTAGCAGCACCTTTCTAGAATATGCAAAAAGGAATCCACGCATACACAATGATCATGGCTATGTGAGCTTGCAAGATGCGCTCCCAACATAGCAACAGTGTGGAGTATTATAGATTATGGCCCGAAATTACAAACAAGGTTTGTCGACAAACCGAGGTATGAAACCCGTCATATGACACACATAAACCTCGGTTTGTCGACAAACCTTTGTAAATTCGGGCCCATACGTTTGAATAAAACATATGGCGCTTGCGGGTTATTATCCTTATTTCTACTTAACAAAAAAGTCCAATGGCTTTAACCTAGTGCTAGATGAGCTTAATGTTCAGTGAATTGAATCATTCCAATCATTCATGTTTTTATCATATTTAGATTGGGAAACGTTATCCATGGTTACTCATATACTGTACAATGTTACACTTAGAACAACAGATTAGGCCACTATTTTTTCTAAAATTAATACCCCTTTCGTTTATCATCTTGAATCGCTTCTCCATGCACATTGTACATACGTTTGAGTCATATTGATAATAAAGGTTGTAGGGTTGTGATGTTGTATTCACTTTCACATCTACATGTATATACATGGAACATGAATTGTGATCGAACCAGAAACATCAATCAACAGATTTCTTCATAAATCTAGCATATTCTAACTTCCCTAAAACACATTTTTTTGGTGAAACTTAATGCAAAAGTTATGATCACATAGATCCTATAAGTCAGTATTCTTCAAAGTACAGTATATTTGTTTTGATATAATGGTACCAATGTTGAAGTTTACCAGAAGTAATAAAAAGTGTGAACGAGGCCGTCTGCGGTAATATCACTCTATCAGAGATACCCTCATACATGTATTAGATTGCATCAGGGAAGTATTGATATCAAGAATGTTCTCTGCAATAGAATTCCTATCCTTCATGAAGCCTCCTCCATATACATTGTGCATTGTATGATGATGGGGTAGATTGGCTCTGAGAGACTCTTCAGACTAACTAGTAGAAGCTTATACAAAATTGTGTAAAGAAACGTCATATAAAGAAACATCATCTAAAGAAACTCTAGTTTTGAAGAGATCAGTGGACATGGCAGCTGGCCAATCATCAGTGTGAGCTCAAGATTAGCTACGCCCAGTTATACAATTTGTGTACAATAAGATATATATGTTCAGACTAGAGTTGAAGCATGATTGTTTATTGAGTTTTTATTTGAAAAGATGCATTTTAATATATCTTTTCATTATACTACGTTGAGAATAGTATAGTATTAATGACTGCTTTGAGAGAAATAGTTGTTTTTATAAGCTCAAGGGAAGGTTAGAATTGTGCTATTACCCGAGGCGTGCCGAGGGGAATAGCCCAATTGTAACCTTCCCGAGAGCGTATAAAAACAACTATTTCTCGAATATTAAAGCAGTCATTAATACTTATATATGCCGAAAAAAAATAGACTAAAAAATAAAAAATCAAAAATACTTTTTTTTTTTGTCGAAGATGAGATTCGAACTCTTGCGTACAAAAGGTAATGTATCTAAAGTCAGCGCCTCAGACCTCTCGGCCATCGCGCGCTGTTAACATGCTTGGCAGTTTTGTACGATATATATATTAAAATGAATTGAAACCGGCTTCGCGTGTGATGAATGCTTCGCAAAAGCTCGGACTCTTCTTTTACTTTTGCAATGCATATTGGCACGAACTTAGATCAAGATCTATCGGCAGATGTTGTTTTTTGGTTTTTGGAAGTTTATTTTCGTCTTCATGTCAACAATGCAAGATAAAATTGTCGGTAAGATCGATCGAGATTCAATTGTATTGAAATTACCGACCAATTATTCGCACACATACGGTATCCTCGATCGCTCAAACCATTTTTTAACATGTAAACCTATGGGGTAACCATGGAGACTGAACTATTTTTTTAATAACCATGGTTATTAAAAATATTAAATGTTTTATGCATGGTTACCGGGAATTTTACAGGAACAGTTGAAGTTTATGAATGCAATTTCGACCAATCAGATGGCTGGATTACTTAAGTGAGGTATATAAAATGATTTATTTACTAATCGTATCTAGCTAAACGATGAATTTGGGTGTAGTCTGAACACCAGGTACAAACAACTGCAGCATATTAAAACCGAAATAAAACTTGTAAATGAAAGACAAATAGGGGGTGGGGGGGGGGGGGGGGCTGGAAGGGTAGCTGCACATAGCAAAGGGCCCTATATTAAAAGCATCCTTACTTCTCTGTGTGTTTTTAAGATGTGACATATGCACCATGCTTGCATGATTTAATGTTTCCCTGGCGGGGCTTTGGAGGTGGTTTATCGCTTCATGTGTGAAAGAGGTTTGGAGCAGTCAATGACCTCATTAGACATACCTTGAGGAGAAAGATGATCCTAAAAGGTCTAATGAAACACAATGGATGAGGTTACCGGTGCAATCAAACTTATTGAGGCATCCATCTTGATTGCATGCTGATAGATTCACCTGGTTAGATTTTGTGTACATGGAGTAGAGAGAATACATGTTGCATAGAAGAAAATGCTTCTTATATGCTTTATAGTGGAGTGCCTCTGACTTAAAATTGACAGTGTACAATGAATGTCAATGTGTTTTGATAAGGAAAAGAGGAAGAGAGGGATGTAAAGAAATATTGAATGCAGAGATTGATAGGAGAGATCAAGAGAGAGAGAGAGAGCAAGATAGAGAGAGAGAGCAAGAGAGAGAGAGAGAGCAAGAGAGAGAGAGAGAGCTGGAGCTGTGAGAGAGAGAGATTGTGAGAGGGGAGGAAAATTCATAGAATTGGAGAAAGATAATGAAAATAAATTTACTTTTGCAACATTTGTTTATAGGGAGAATGTTGTTACTGACCAATACCTATCCCCCCCCCCCCCCCCCCTCTTGGAACATGTTACCCAAGGCTATAAATCAAAAGAGTCTTTTCATACATACAAGGTGTAGTTACATTTGTGTGTGTTTGGTTTGAAATAAAAGCAACAAAACAAAACAATAATTGATCAATCAAGCAAACAAACAAATATCAAAATTAGAAGTGTCATGTAGTAATATTTAAACTAGAATAGAATGCTCACTTAACCTCTATATTCTGCTACTAGAAGGCCCACACCCAGCTAACTTTTCATCCATACTTTCCGTCCTTATTTGATCTAAAATTGTTTCATCTTTGTGTGTCTCCTCAGGTTATTCAGATGTTCCGAGGCTGCAAGTTGGAAGACATGCCCCCTCACATCTACGCCTCTGCCCAGACGGCCTATCGGTCAATGCAGTCCACCCGTAAGGACCAGTCCATTGTCTTCATGGGGAGGAGCGGAGGCGGTAAATCATGGAATGTCCGCCATGTCCTGCAGTACTTGACCATCGTATCTGGCACACACAACAACATTGTCACAGGTGAGACTTCAAAGGCTTATTGTGGTTGTAGTCATGCTCATCAAAATGTCTTCGGTTTTAATAACTAGATTTGAATCACATAATAATAATAATAATAATAATTATCCTTGCTTATATAGCGCCTAACACTTACTTTATCAGAAGTCTCTAAGTGCTCTACAATAGTGCTTTCTTCTCTGGATACAACTACCCCTGAAACCAGAACCCCTCTCACTCCCTATAAGAAGAAGCTTTACAGATTTACATTACTTTACTTTACTTTACTCTACTTTACAATTGCCCTTCAACAACAACTTGGGGGTATGGTCAAGAGGGTAGTTGTCCAAGGGATAATTTGCCAAGGAATAAGTTATCATGGGGTAGTTTTGCAGGCAAAAGTTATCGAGGACATAGCGATCCAGAGTGTATTTGTCCACTTGGCGGTCATCGACCAGGTAGTTGTCCAGGGAGTACTTGTTGTAGGGGGTTACTTGTCAGGGATAGATGTCCAAAGGGGTAGTTGTCTAGGTAGTAGGTGTCCGAGTAGTAGTTGATTCTAATCCTCATCCAAGACAAGATCTGGGGAATGTTTCACAAAGACTAAGATCGACTTTAAGTTGGACTTAAATATGGCAGGCCAGTCATGCCACTGGTTGCTCTCATCATTGGTTTCTCAATTATGATCTTTAGATATTATTTTTTCCATCAATAATGATCTATCAACAATTGTTAAGTCTGTAGATTTGTAACCATGATGTGTACGTCCCTTGGGAGACCAATGCCAATAAATGGTGAGAGCAAACAGTGGCATAAACAGCCAGCCATAATTAAGTCCAACTTAAAGTCAATCTTAGTCTTTGTGAAACACCCCCCTGTTCAATTATGAATCACATTTTCATTATAGTGATACTGCATTTAACACTGACACCCCTCTCTCTCTCTCTCACTTTCTCTCTCTGTTCTCTCTCTGTTCCATCAGTTGACAAGATCACCGGAGTGACCACCCTCCTGGATGCCTTCGGAGGGGCCAGGACCATCCAGAACACCAGCGCTACCCGATGTGCTAGCATCTACTCTCTAGACTTTGATCACCTTGGACAGATAGCTTCCAGCTCATTACAGGTAAACCATACTCTTACAAGAAAGAGTGGAAAGGGGTGGGATCACTTTAGGGCATCTTATGTAGAACAAGAAGTAAACCTATCTAAAACTCACTGCTCACTGTATGATCTGACTACAATCTGATTTTGGAAGAATTTGCAATAGTATTTAATATGAACATTGAAAATTTGAAAATCTTAAAGATCAAGGATCTGAATAGTCATTTGTGTAATTAAATGTAAATTGCAAGGAATTTCAAGTTTCTTTGAAGAAGTAAAAGCTAAATCAGCTCAGAATCGTAGTGACGTCTGACCGTTTGTGCGATTGTCTACGATTTGAAGCCGATTGAACTTCAATTCTGACAAGAAGGCTTGAATGCACTAAAGTTCTTGTCGTGATCATTTTTGTCATCACTCAGAAATTAAATCAGGAAGATGATGCTAGTTTGGATTTCCATAGCTAATTTAATAGCCATTACTTCAAAAATCAGATTGCAGGAGGATCTTGTAGTGTGCGCTGGACATAAGAGAAGAGAATCCTTAAGGAACATGACCTTGGTGACATTCTCTTGCCCACAATTTCTAGAGGAAAAAATTCTAGAAAACTGTTTTTCTATGGTGACATAACATAAGCTCTAGTGACATTTACTCTGACATCATTTGCTTTGTGCTTTATTTCATCAATGATAAAAGTAAGGGTAGTGGTTGCATTTCGGTTTTATGTTAGTGTTAGGGTAAGGCAGATTGTTGGGTCTAGGTTGAAGTTTGAAATTTGGTCATTGTTCATTGATACAAGATGACCGTGGAGCAATTTTTGCCTTAGCATGTGTCATAAAGCCTGGAAAAGCACTACAACTCTCTTTCCACTCTTGTAAAAACCACACTGCCTCTGATGTAAGTGTGTGTTTAAAGGCCATCTGTACTAGTTTGGCCAGGAGGGAATAGACCACCCAGGGAGGTCACTGGACAGGTGGCTATCTCATCAACTCAGCACTCAATTAACATAAGAAAAAGAGGATCATGGGGGACCAATGGTCACCGATTAAGCATTGTTTTCTGTATAGAGGGAGCCAGTAGCTACAAGTAGCACAGTGGGCCTTTAAGATGTCTATTCTCTTTCTATCATTCTAGATCCTGATGCTGGAGAAGTATCGTATCGTCAGGAAACCGGAGGAAGAGAGAGCCTTCAATATCTTCTACTACCTCATGGCCGGCGCAGACTCATCACTCAGGTAAGAATGGGTTCAAAGGTCACTGAAGACCCAGATAGATAGACACGTCAGGGGGGTGTTTCACAAAGATCCTAAGTTGGACTTAACAATTATGGAAAGCCATTAGTATCATTGAACATATTTTGTAAAAGTTATTTCAAATGGCATGAAATTTTGATTAAATCATTTATATTTTCTATTATCAAGGAGATGTCATGTTCTTGATGTAGAATTTATGAAAAGTCTAAAATACTTTAAATTTTGCTTTTGAATATATATTATTTTAAGGCTACAAATGGCTCTCCATAATATTGAAGTCCAACTTAGAGTTAAGTTTGACTTGGGATCTTTGTGAAACACCCCCAGGTTATATTTCTAAGATTTCTGAGCATGACTCGTATCGCTAATGGCTGTCTCTGTAGTCATAACATGCAAGCCAGTGTCAATGGCAGACAGATGAAGCAGAGATAACGTGATACATGTATCGCGTATCATAGATCATTGAGACAACTGTACAAAAAATACTCCCCCATCATACATGTACCACTGCACATTTTTGATTGAGCAATTATTTTTAGGCCCCAGTGTATATCATACAGAGTCTCTTGAGACATGAATTATTTATAGTGTCAGTCAACAGACTGTACAGTAATGGAATGGGTTGGTGGTGATGGGTGGAATCATAAGTCACGCGTGATTTGTCGGAGAGGCTTGGAGGTAGGGCCAGGGTAGAAATGGAGAGGGAGAGAGGGAGGGAGAGTAAGAGAGAAGAGAGAGACAGAGACAGACAGAGGAGAGAGAGAGAGAATAGAGAGAGAGAAGAGAAGTGAAGAGAAGAGAAGAGAAGAGAAGAGAAGAGAAGAGAAGAGAAGAGAAGAGAGAGAGAGAGAGAGAGAGAGAGAGAGAGAGAGAGAGAGAGAGAGATAGAGAAAAGTAGGGATGGAAAATATAAAGATAAAATCATCTGTTCAGAGCCAGAAGGACACTCAGTCTGTATTAGAACACATATACATACCAGTATATAAATCAGTCACTTCCCACACAGAAAACAATGAAGAAAAAAAGCAATGTAAAGAAACAGACCGCAGAGAAAAAAAGAGAGAGAGAGAGAGAAGGGGGGGGGGGGGGCGGCAGTGAAAGCATACTAGTTAAATGTAAGTAGCAAGTGGGAAGAACACCCTTGTGATGAAAAAATTCCTCTGCTTGGCAGCCATTCTCTTTTATTATCCCCCATCCAAAAAGAGTGTTGCTCCAGGGGGGTGTTTCACTAAAGCCCTAAAATCGATCTAAAATCGATTTGATCGATTTTAAGGGCCTAAAATTGATTTCGATTTTAGCAGCAGTTTCACTAAATAAATAAAATCGATTTTGGCCTTAAAATCGATTTTAACTTAGAGTGTGATCCATATCAATTTTAAATCAATTTTATCCTTAGTCTTTGCATTATTGATATGCTATGTTCAGCATTCATTGGTTTTAAAGGCGTAAGTGTCAGCTAGCTTCATACTTCTGAAAATGAAGAATCCTGTTAAAAATGAATGGCAATTTTTTTTTTGGGGGGGAACAAATCTTTGTTTATAACCAATTTTTTTTTAAATCATCATAGTAAGGCATGATCAATACCAAATTTGGCACTCTGGTGGGGGGGGGGGGAGCACAATGGCCCATTTTTTCTTCAAAAATACATGGGCGGCCCGTTTTCTCCTTAACCCAATCTAGCCTGGGAGGGGGGGGGGGGGGGGCCTTATCCAGCCGGCGGCACGGGAGGACGCCCAATTCGTGAGACGATATTTAGCAGCGAAACAGCCGGCCGATAATTCGCTCATTGTGGGGGGGGGGGGGGGTGAGCACTGTTTTTTGGGGGCCCCTCGAAAAATGTTAACAATCGCACACCCCCCCCCCCCCTTGAGCGCCAGGGGAGGGGGCCATCTCCAAAAAAAAGGTAGAGTTAACGTTACATGTTATTTTTCTTAGGGGAGGGGGCCCGGGCTCCCTACATCTGTCACTGCTTAGAAGTGCCCCCAGGCTATGCAGTTTCAAAATAACCCATGCTAGATAGGGTTCAAGTGCCCCTTTTACATCTGATTAACAACCCTTTTTGTTTATTAAAAGTGCACTTTTCCTTATGTAGTTTGTCCCGTTTCTCTTTGTTTTAAAGTTCCTCATGTTATTTCTAATAACTTCTTATGTTTTCTTCTTAGAAGTGCCCCTTTTCCATTTTGTTATGTGCCCCCTTTTCTATATTTGTTTAACCATATGTGCTTAAAATTATGTGTCCTTATTCCGTTCATATTCTCTCTCTCTCTCTCTCTTTCATTAAAATAAAATGACACTCCCATCACAACGCTTAGCTTGCCGCCCCTTTCAAAGTAATTTTGTTTCTTCATATAAACACCCCCCCCCCCTTTCATACACAAAAATAAATAAAGAACAAAAATGAATAAATAAACACTAACTTATAACAAGAGCATTACTGGGATATTTGAATACTCACCAGCAAACAAACACACCATTATTGAATCACATCATTGCCCTTTATCATCATGTAATAATTATCACCATGCGCTAGCGTACAATCTCATCTATTCACCCCCCCCCCCCTTTATCTTCTTAAAAGACAAAAAATACATACAAAATAAAATTAACACAGATTTTAATGTCTAATCAATATGCTTATGCTTTAATGAATGAAATCTACGTTTTGTAAATGATGAGCATAGCAAATACATTCAAGGGATACAATTAGAACATTTTAAAAGACACAAATGAAAGTGCTGCTATGAAAGTATCAGCCAGTTGTTAAAACTACTGCAGCTGATATCTGCCACTCTCTATTCGAGTTACTTTTAAGGAGATTAAAAGAGTAATACTTGTCACAAATATTTCTGTTACTCATATGTTTGTTAATCTATGGATGATATACATTGTCATCTAGCTAGGTCACGCAGTCGGTGAGAATGTGATTTTCTTGATACAATAGTTTGTCTATATGAAATTAATCATCAATTCTTTTCTATCAGCTTTGAAATAGCTTAGGAATTAATTTGTAAATCTTATTTTACAAGTAGTGTTGGTTGTAAAAGTGACCAGTCCATGATACCAAGATCTGTAGCTCATTGTGGTCTCTCTTGCTTAAAGCTGGAAAAGGGAGCTTCTATCTGTGGGCTGGCTGATGTTTCATAGGAAGCATAACGTTGCAGGTAATTCAGGCTCTGCAGTCTAGAATCAGAATTTAAAGTTATGGAAAAAAATGAATCAATTAGTAAATACTAGTGCAATTTTTCAACCCATCTTCAACTTTTGTATTCATGCTTATTTCAAATACTTTAATTGCTAAATAAATAAAGAAGAAGAATACAAAATATTCTTTAAAAAATTTGAGACAAAAGTAGTTTTAGTTATAGAAGATAAATGATTGTTTGCTTTGGAGAAGACAAATCCTTTCATAACCATTTGTGTACGTTTTATACAACAGAATGGGTAAGATGGGTTTGAGACTTCTTACAAGGATTATGAAAAATGTACTGACTAATGTCTTTTCATTTTTAATGACTGCTGTAGAGGTATGACAACAATGGCAAGCACAGAACATGCTGATAAGACCAATCATGGTAATTGATACTGCTTACCTTTTCAATTTGAAGAGATGGACAATAAAAGTCCATATGTCATGAACTAGCAGTACATGAAGATGCCATAGCTCTTTATTTTGCAACCTAAGATTTAAAACAGAGATACATAATTGTGATGAAGAGAGCACATCTATTTTCCAGAAAAATATTTTGTCATTGTATCTAATGTGTTCAACAGAACATAAGTACATTTTTATCAGTAATTACAATAGCAATTCACATGAATTTGGTCCCACACATTGTTACCAACCACATTGAAAGTTTTAGACATTTGCAAGATTGACTATGGAGTCTAATCTTGATCTCGGTTACCCTACTCTTGAACCAAACAATGTACACAGAATCAATGAACATTCCCCTGTCGTGAGTAAAAGGGAAAGATATACCTCAGCTGGTAAATAACAAACAGCTTACATCATACATATATGCTCATAACAATTTGTTCAATCACATTTTTATACATTAATTGCTGCCCTATTATTTGTACAATATTTATCAGTCTGGCTGACGTAGTCATTTATCTTTGATTTAGACATGCCATGGTTGACTTCTCCTTACATGGATTTATCAGTTTGTGATTGTACGTAGAAAATGTAATGAAAATCAAGATTACACCCTCAACAACAATTTATTAGGGTCTAGGTCTAGAAGAACCACACAAAAAAACTTACCTTTCACTTTTTTAAATATTGGTGTGCAATTTTTACTAGTAAAAAGATCACTTCACAGGGCCGCTTAGCACAGTAGGATCTAGTCTAGAGTCTATAGCTGTACACCTAGACATTGAGTTTGAGTACATTCTGCATATCCAAACCCTTTCCTTATTGAGCCAGAGGCCGAGGTAGAAATTAGTAGTAGAATGAGAAGTCCAAGACTGTAGATAGTAGAGACACGGCAGAAGAGAACTTTTGAGTCTTGAGGTCCACTCCATCTTTGAGTCCGACTCTTAAAAGAAAAATGAAATTAAGAAAAAAATAATAATATAGGGAGCCTAAGGCATAGAATCTAGTGACCCTAATAGTCTACTGAGTAATAGATCTAGACCTAATTTTAATATTAACATGCCTGGACCTAGGCCTACTAGACTAGTCTACAATCCAACTTGTTACTGTAGTGCTAGGTAGAGTCTATAGTAGACTAGATCTAGACCCAACTGAGTAACTCCCAGTAGACCTCGGCTCTAGTCTAGACTAGATTCTAGGTCCACATCTAGGAGTAGGACTAGTCCAGCAGAAGAGAGCTGCAGACTGCAGTATGCTAGAGCCTTAGATCTAGACCTAGATCTAGTAATAGTTAGAGGCTAGTAGGTCTACATCTTCCCTAGATCTATCATCTAGATCTAGTATCAAATATCATTATCAAGTAGATCTAGATCTAGATCTAGGCCGAGAACTTAGATCTAGACCTAGACTAAATCTAGAGTCTAGAGGTCTACATCTAGACTAGATCTAAATGTAACTTGGGTCTAACAGCAACACTCTAGACCATCTACTCTCTAGAGTCCAGACTAATCTTCTTCTTCATAAAATATTAACGTCAAAACATGATCCTGTTGATTTTTAATTTTGTTATCAACAAAAACAAGACAAGGGCCGCTAAATAAATAGACAGATCTAGGCCTAGCCCTAGATCTAGGCCCTAGAATAGAGGCCCAGATCAACTAGTAGGCCTAGTATATTGTATATAACCCCAAGACTAGCTACTGCAAGAATAAACTAGATTAATGAGTTTGTACCTGCCGTAACCGTCGGTAGAAAATTCCTATTGAACCTGCATGAATTTATATGAATGGGACTGAAATGATTGAACCAGTGCAATTCGTCCACTTTTTAGCCCAGTTGGGGGCGATATCAATTGATATTATCTAAAGTTTTGTTCAGTTAAACACAAATGTAATTCTATAAAAATGACAGGAACACTTTTCTTCTTCCAAAATAAAAGATTTTTTATCAACAGAATTAATATTTTGAAAGAAAAACGGAATTTACTTACTTTTTCAAGGACTCTCTGGCAGTAGTTTAGCAAGCAATTTTGTGATCGATTTACCCTAAATTGACTAGCCTTGATTGCAGACACCTAAAAATCTATTTTAGCTTAAAATCGATTTGATGAAAAAGCTCACACGTATCGGTTTTAAGCTAAAACTGATTCGGCCTTAAAATTGATTTTTAAAATCGAAATCGATTTTAGTTGATGAAACACCCCCCAGGAGAGGTGTGAGATGGCAGAGGAGTCGCCATGGTCACAATCTCTATGATAGCATCACATTTGATTATCTCTTCCCTGAAAGGTGTTGTGTGGGGGGGGGGGGGTAGGGGTTCTAAAGGGTGTGAAGTGTGCTGTGGGGAATGAATAATTGCTTTGACAGCTCTCAATATCTTGCTAGAGTCCAGATGAACTGAGTCACCTACAACATCACCTTCTCAATGAATGATTATGGCATTAAAGGTCTACATGTACATGTAGGTCCTAATGAGAATTTGATTTGTAGTCCTGGTATTGGTCCCAGGGTAGATATTTGAAAGGCAGAGAAAATAACAGATCTTCCAATTTCTTTACTCTTTATGAATAGATTAAGAATACAGAACCATTCCATTGAAGAAAACAAATTCTTACATATTGATTATTTCATGACTTAAAAATAGAAAATAGCATTGCTGAGTGGAGCCGTTTGAGAAATAAATCATGCATTGTATATTTCCCTTTTGTATGATGTCTTATGGTATTCATGTACAGTCAAACCTGCTTTAGTGACCACCTGTCTACAAAGACCAATTTTGGGGTTTCCCTTTGGCGGTCGCTATAGAAAGGTTTGACTGTACATGTAAATCAGATTTATTTACATTAATCTCATGTTTTCTCCTCTGATTGTTCTGACATTGTTTTATTTCTCACTTATGTTGGACCTCCAGTCAAGACCTGTCACTGCATAAGATGGCAAAGGAGAATCCTTACATCCGACCTCTACTGAAGGTTAGCAACCCATGCCATTTTGAAATCATTCTTTCAAAATTATTTTCTAACATGATCTTTTATCCTTATATTCATTTTTCATCTTCGTCATTAAATCGTGAAAGGTTGTATTGGTAAGGTAGTAAAAATAGTATGGACGTGTATACTCCAGGAGTTATGTTTTAAAACTATTTTTTTTTAATTTACTGAAAGTGTGATCTTCTCAAACAAAATAAGAATGGGACAAGTCATGGCAGGTTTAATGGCTGTGCAAAACTTACTGCAGACATGTAAAGTTAGGAGACATGTTTCCTTTTTAAATGAAAATCACATGAATAAACCTGCACCTTTCACCAAGTAAAACCTAGTTGTCAGAGTATAGCACCAGTCTTCTTAAAGGCATCGTTTAACAATGTTAAATATGAGATGCATGGCCCTATCAGTGTCTGTGATATGGTGTAATAATGAAGCCCTAACAATATTGTGTTTCAAAATGATCATAAAGTGCCACAAAAGAGTAAAAATCTTTTCCCCAGTAGACTGTAGTGTTATGAAAACCGTTAGAAAAACTCAAAATTTGATTTTGATTTCCAATCATAAATATCTTGATAATCAGACAGGCAATCGGCTTGTTAAAGTCATGGGGTTCCTTACTGACCTAAAGGTTTATAATCATCATTGAAGCATGAGGTAAATCCAGGATTTTGTTTCAGAATCTGAGACAAACTTACCCAATCCCTTTAAAACCCTTGTTTTCACACATGTTTCAGAGTGAAGAGGTCGACCACGCGAAGCTGATGTGGCAAAAGGTCGTCAACTCGTGTCAGCTGCTGAACTTCACAGCTGATGAATGCAAGGGACTGTGGTGTGTCTTGGCTGCTATCATACACCTAGGGGCAGCTGGAGCAACCAAAGGTAAATCATTCATATCAATTTTTACGTTTTATGATTTATTTGAATTATTTAAAGATGCTACAATGTTATTTCAATTGATTGTATATGATTGTTTGATTTGTTCAAAAGCATATACCGTAAATCTCTGTGTATAAGGCGCACCTGTGTATAAGGCGCACCCCTATTTTTAAGACTTAAAAAAAAAAAAATTAAAAAAAAAATCGAAAAAAAAAAAAAATTGGGAAGAAAAAAAAAATCAGGAAATTCTTTTTGCTTTTATTTGTTTTTTTTTTTCCTTTTTGTTAAAACCAGATCAGATCCCGTCTTATTTCAGCGTTCGGAAATACTTTAATTTTATTACGAGGCACAGTTTGAAGTGCTTGTGAACTAAGTTAGACCTTTGCACAATAACAACAAAATCCAGCGGTCAAAACAGCACATCCATTTGAACGTATGGGACTACAATGACTATACAATGGTACAGGACATTTCTAGAATAACTCCACACAACTAACCGACAATTTTATGTTGCATTGTTGAAAAGAAGACGAAAATAAACTATTAATTATTTTTCTAATAAAATCTGCCGGTAGATTTAGATCTAAGTCCGTACCATATTGCCAAAAAGTAAAAGAAGGGACGTGAAAGATTGTTACTTACAGAGCTAGCTGCCGCGCAACGCAACTGCGCAGGTTAAAGTCGCAATTCCGTATTACACCACACATCGTGGTAGGATACCAAATCTGCCCCGTGTAAGAGCGCTGAAGACACGGGAGAGCTTCGGCCGGCAAAGTGCTTTGTGAAGGGCATAATTTATCAAGACCGAAAAAAAAAAAAAAAAAATCTCTCCCTTCAAATTAGGAACATAGTTTTACTTAAAATAGTAGATTCTATTCTCTATTTGCATTATGTAATTCATGTTGAGACACAGAGATTTTTGTAAACCACTAAAAAGTAGCATTTTGAGGACTCAAAATATCCTGTACATGTGTATAAAGCGCACCCCCGACTTTTGATTTTTCCCGACGGAAAAAAAGTGCGCCGTATACACAGAGATTTACGGTATGTATCAATATATTCATTTTACAACAAAAAAAATACGAAAAATAAAAATTATAAATTTGCATATTTGTTACACCCATCCTGCTGGAGAAGCGCAAGTACGTGTTAGATAAACATCAACCAGTTTAAATTTCCCTAATTGATATATGATCCACATAAGGTGATGGGTGTACTCTATCTTACGCCCAGCTAGAGTTTTTTCTACCGCACATATCCACCACACAAGGTGCTCAAGGCACTCCAATATTACCCCGGCTCTGCTTGGCTACTGATTTTGGTGCTCACATCGTTCAAGGAATTCCTTCCTGCCAGTACCCATTAAACACCTGTGTGGAGAATGGCAAATGTAGATCAATGTCTTTTCAAAGGACATTAGTGCCGCCCAGAACTCAAACCGCAAAACATATGATCCACAATCGGATGACGTATCCACTAGACTGTGACACCTCTACAACTTTTATCAAAAGTGTCAGATATCTGTTTTAATTTTAAGATGTCATTATATTTGATTACTCATTATTCCTAAGTATCATTTGAGGTGTCCACACTTGTACAAGTATTGCTTTTTAGTGGACCCCTTTGTTTCAAATATGTATTCCTAAATTGTTGTAAATGTTTATAATTGATTTTTGTCTCGCCTGCGTAGCAAAAAGCGAGACATAGGCGCCGCTTTTCCGGTGACGGCGACGGCGGCGACGGCGGCGGCGGCGACGGCGACGGCGTCAACATCAAAAACTTAACCTAAGGTTAAGTTTTTGAATTTTTGATATAATTTTTAAAGTATAGGTTCTTAGTCAATGAAACTTGGACTATAGGGTAATCAAGTATCCCCAATCATGTGAGTAGAATTTCAGATCACAAAGTCAAGGTCAAAGGTCATTTCAGGTCAACAGACTTGGACTATGTTGTAGCATCATCATCGAAAACTTAACCTAAGGTTAAGTTTTTGAATTTTTGATATAATTTTTAAAGTATAAGTTCTGAGTCAATGAAACTTGGACTATAGGGTAATCAAGTATCCCCAATCATGTGAGTAGAATTTCAGATCACAAAGTCAAGGTCAAAGGTCATTTCAGGTCAACAGACTTGGACTATGTTGTGGCATCATCATCAAGATTTTCAAAATGCTTCTTCTTCGTTATTTTTCAACCGATTTTGATTCTGATTGTTTCATATGATAGGGCTAGGAGGGGGATTTAAAAGTTCTACACAGAATCGTAAAATTCATTATCTATGCTAATTTATGCAAATTTATTTGAAATCACAAAAAATGCTTCTCCTTCATTTCTCGACTGATTTTGATTTGGTTTGCTTTATCTGGTAGAGCTAGCTTTGGTACACTAAACTTCTACACCGAAATTTTGAAATTGTTCTCCATTAATTAATAATGGTAAATTTATGCAAATTTATTCCAAAAATAACAAAAATTGCTTCTTCTCCCTCATTTCTTGACCGATTTTGATTTGGTTTGCCTTATCTGGTAGAGCTAAATTTGGAACACTAAACTTCTACACAGAATTTTGAGATTTTACTCCATTGATTAATTATGGTAATTTATGCAAATTTATTCCAAAAATAATTTAAAAATCACAAAAACTGCTTCTTCTCCTTCATATTTTGACCGATTTTGATTTGGTTTGCTTTATATCGTAGAGCTAACTTTGGTACACTAAATTTCTACACAGAATTTTGAAATTGTCCTCCATTAATTAATTATGGTAATTTATGCAAATTTATTCCAAAAATAACAAAAATTGCTTCTTCTCCCTCATTTCTTGACCGATTTTGATTTGGTTTGCCTTCTCTGGTAGAGCTAAATTTGGAACACTAAAGTTCTACACAGAATTTTGAGATTTTGCTCCATTGATTATTTATGATACTTTATGCAAATGAAATGAAATTATGTCCCTTCCAGGGCATCAAATTTTTATTTTTTGACCAGTCCAAAAGTGTACCACGATATTTGTTGTTGCGAGATGCGGATGAGCACTACGTCATTGACGTTCTGGTTTATCATATTGAATTGCGTTATGCAGGCGAGACCGCCGAGAGCGTTTCCCTTGTTAATGTTTTGTTGGAAACATAAATAAATTGAAATAAAAATTGAAATATTTTTTTGAATTTTGATTCATTCTGATGGTATTTATTTGTACCCGTATATCATCATAGGATCTGGAAGTGCCAAACTCCAGTTCCTCAACCCAACGGAAGCACAGAGAGCCGCTACTCTCCTGGGCGTGTCCCTGGAGGACCTCGCCCGGAACACCTTCAACCCCAAGGCCACCGGTACCCCTACCAGGTCCAACCTTAGGGCTGTCCCATCAGATGGAGGGTCCGACGGGAGTGGGTCAGGGGGCGCAACGGAAGCCCTGGAAGGGATGATCTCAGGGCTCTACACGGAGCTGGTCAACGCTGTAGTATCGCTTGTGAACAGGTAAGCTATAGAGGGTTTATAGATTCTTTGTAGTCTTTGTAGACATTGTAGCCCCCTCTGGCTTTGGTTCTAGGGGAGCAGTGCCATCTGATTGAAGGTTTGTGGGTAGTGGGTCAGGGGGCGCTACCAAAGCACTGTAGGGGTGATCTCGGGGCTGTACTCTGAGCTGGTCAATGCTGTAGTTTCACTTGTGAACAGGTAGGCTATAGAGAATTCTTTAGATTCTTAAGGATTCTGTAGATTCTTTGTAGACTTTGTAGCTCCCCAGATTTTGGTTCTAGGGCAGCTGAGCCATCTGTTTGAGGATGAGGGTAGTGGGTCAGGGGGCGCTACGGAAGCCCTGGAAGGGATGATCTCGGGGCTGTACACAGAGCTGGTCAATGCTGTAGTTTTACTAGTCAACAGGTAACCTAGAGACGGGTAATAGATTCTTTGTAGATTGTGTAGCCACCTCAGATTATGGTTCTAGGGGAGCAGCGCCATCCGATTTATGATTGTAAAAAAGTGGGTTAGGGAAAGCTACCAAAGATCTGGAAGGGATGATCTCGGGGGTCGACATGAAGCTTGTCAATGCAGCGATTAATTAAATAGATACATAGAATACTGTGAGCCTTTTAATCACTGTTGGCCTATACAGCATTCATATTAGTCTCTCCACATGTACATGTACATGTATATATTTTTAAACATTCAACACTGAAATATTGAATTTTGAAATGTGTTTCATATGAAGGCTATACATAAATTATTGAAATATTTATGAAGTAATTTCTCAATTAATATTTCTGATGCATGCCATTGAAGACTTCAAAGTCTATTTGCCCTGACAAATCCTCATTTTTCTGTTTGATATGGAGTGTGTCAATTTCTCTCTTCCCTAGGGGTCTATCATCAACATACCGCACCAAGTCCTCGATCCTGGTGGTCGACCTCCCCGGTCTTCAGATACCGGACGGGTGTGGTCGTAAGACCGGAGCTAGCTTCCAAGATCTCTGTAATAACTACGCCCAGGAGAGGCTTCAACTTCTCTTCCATGATACATCAGTCACTCAGCAGAAAGATAAATATGCTCAGGTACGTATGGAGATAATGATGGGGTGTTGCAAGAAAGTTGCGATTGATTGCAAGTTGCAAAAATTTGCAACTGATATTTGCAATTGATTGCAACTAAACTTTTTTGCCATGCCCCACTAGTCTCCTAAATTTCCTAGGATTTTGTTAGGATTAAGATTTTGACAAGTAAATTAACTTAACTAGGTCTAGATTTTATTCTCCCTCCCCTTTCTCTCTCTCTCTCTCTCTCTCTCTCTCTCTCTCTTACTAATGGGGTTTTGCAAGAAAGTTGAGTTGCGATCTATTGCAGTTGATCGCTTGACTTTGGGGATTTGCAATTGATTGCAACTTTCTTGCATCGCCCCATTAGTGTGTATTGATGTCTTTGAAAGCTGATTGATAAAGGTATTCAAAATTTATATTGAATTACATTTTTGTAGCACTCATGCATAACATTTGAAGCTATTTGTAATACATTGAATCTGTTGCTATCAAAAGTTCTGCACTTTGTACATTTTTTGACCATAAGAGGACTGGGTAAATTTGTGAGTTTTAAAGTTTGGAGAGTAATTTTTTTACATTCTGTTTTCAGGAGAATATAGAGGTTGATCTTGGCAGGGAGAACGAGGCAGAGTCTACACCTGGTATTATGGTGAACCTTATTGATAGGCAACAAGGATTGGTAAGTAGAGGTCAAAAAGTCATTGTTGCCTTTCTCTAGCACTACATGTATATGAATGAATATCCTCCTCACAGATCTTGTACAGAAAGGGGGGGGGGGGGGGGTTAAAGGAAATGGGGAAGATTTCCACTTCATTGATATTTAATCAAAATTTAATCACAATAGCCAGGGGATGACACTAACAGGCGCCCGGGACACATGGACAGCTGAAATCTAGGTCTGAACCCCTAAAATTTTAAAATTTTAAGATATACATGTATGTAGGGCTCATGCATGAAGACATGAAAAGTCAAATCCAGACCCCTTTCCAAAAAAATTATGTTGAGCCCTGCAATAAGCTTAGCAAGTCCTCCAGATGTATTTTATATATTAACAAGACTTTTTGATTGGTACAGTATTGATGATCTTTGCATACATTAAGGTGGCTCTAAATGATGAGATGAGTATTCATATTGATAATTGGTATTAAATGTGAACTGCTGATTTTGTCCGTACATGAATGAAGAGAATGTGATCGAAAATGTATTTTTCATTTTGTTAGGGGGAAAAAATGCAAAGTTAAAATAAGCATGCAGGGAACAATCAAAATGATGTGTGCCTTTTGGCAATGCATTAATCTACATTTGCCACCCCATACACAGGAGAGACATGAAGACCTGGTATGATGACGAATAATGAAGCCTTTGTGTTAGTAATTGCCATATGCCCTCACTGTGACGATATGGTAGGAATTCCAATACTCTCCAAGGAGTGGAGATGGTCCATACTGGGCTTGAATGAATCCGATGGGTAATAATATCTGTAAAGCGCTTCGAGACGGAATTTTGTATCAAGTGCTATAAATCCAGATTATCATTATTATTAAAATAATGTATGTCACTTGTATGCAATGGATCCACCACATGGTTAAAGTCTCTCTCTCTCCCTTTGTATTTAATGTGTTCTCTGGGAAATTTAATTTCTTTCTCTCTCCTGCTCCTGCCTCAGATCCGTACTTCGAACCCAGACCTGAGGAACACAGATCAGAAGGGGATCCTTTGGCTCCTGGATGAGGAGTCCATCTTTCCAGGAGCCTCGGATGACTCCTTCCTGGAGCGTCTCTACCTTCACTACCATGAAGAGGCCAACAGATGTGAGTATAGACATTGATTCTTGTGATTTGTCCTTTGGCAATACATTGATCTACATTTGCCACTCTCAACCCAGCTGATATAAATGGGTACCTTGTAGGAAGCATTCTTTTTCTTCACTACCATAAAACGGCTAACAGATATGAGTATAGACTCTGGTTCTTGTGATTGGTACAGTAAACTTTTTCCTGAGTTTTGCACTTATGTATTAAAAGAAGCTCTTGTTTCAGTCCTTCCCAAGCCAACGCGATTTTGAATCAGTCTTCGTTGAACATAGAATTCCGATTAAAGAAAAGAATAACAATGATATTAAAATGTATTTGAACATGGTCCATACAGGAAGGCATGGCTCTCCAACTTCATATGATATTTGCACTCTGTTTTTTATTAGAGAAACAATTGCATATAGGCACGTCATCCCTTCATTGAAGTTGCCCCCATAACGCATCAGCAGTACAAAATGCTACATGCAGACACATTTGTCATAGTGGGCACCTCTTCACAAAGGCCACCTGTTTATAGTGGTCACATATAGTCTATACTACAGAGGAATTACATTTACATGTGCATGCATTTGTAGAACTTGTTCTAAAAGGCCGTTTCAATAATGACCACTCTTTTCTGTTTCCCTTGGTGACCTTGATAGACAGATTAGACTCTATTCATAACCATGCACAGTTTTCTCTCCACTTCAGTTCATCTCTTTCTTATTTTGAATTATAAATGGCAATTGTTGTCATAACCACGTTTCTCCTCAAATATCAAGACTTATTCCAATGTTCCTTTATTGCCTCCAACCTTTCAGCTGATGGTGCCATCAAGCAGAGTACCAATAAGAAATCCTTCATCTTGAATCACATCCAGGGCACTGTACCCATCACCTACAACGCCACCAACTGGCTACGACAGTCCAGGGAGCATCCAGCCATCCGCAGTGCATCGGTCGTACTCCAAGAATCACAGAAGTAAGTCCAGTATTGCAAACTTGAACGGCATATTTTGTAAGATTAATGCTTCTTATTTTTCATTCAACAGAGTATACATGTATGTTCAGATAGCTGTCTCAGTGCAGGCTTTCCAATACAGTATTTTGAATCATTTTTGTAAGATATGATATCCCCTTATCTCCCAAGGTATAAAACATTACCACTGTTAATATTTTTGTAGACTATTTCCTACGATGCATTTATTGAAATCAACTGAACACTGGTGTCGCTAGATGGTGCTTTGTATCATGAATCCACTGTATTTTGGTACACCCACATGCTGATAGAATAATAATAATTATGATAGTGGGTTCTTGTATAGCGCTCATGTCTGTCAGACTTGACATTCCTGGCGCTCCGCAATTATAAACCCGGCTTTAGCATGGCTGCCATTACGGCGCTCTAGCATTTCAAGGAATTAATTCCTGCCAGGTACCATTTACATCACCTGTGGCAATTGCAGAGTAATGTCCGCGGCGGGACTCGAACCGTGGACCTTGTGATCCACAGTCCGGTGACGTATCCACTCGACCACGACATCTCTACAATGGATGTGGTGAGCCCATCATTTCAACATACATGTATCTTTTTACTTCCATTTACATCTAGACCAAACATCAGTCATCTGTTTATCAGCCTGTCAGGCTCCCTACCAAGCTCCATGGTTGGGTCTGTCGCTGGCATAGAGGGCAGCTCATCGCTTCGCAGAGCATCCAGCATACGTAGGGCTTGGACCAGCGGGACGGCAGCCATCAAGAGGAAATCCCTCTGTCTCCAGGCCAAGTACCAAGTGGTAAGACTTTAGTCTGGACTACTTTCATGAAGTTGGCCTTGTTACATTTGGGTACTGGTGGAGTGCTCTTATGGTAATAAAAGGAAGTATACATGCTGTTATTAATGATATTTGTAGAGGTAAGTTGAATAAAGTATGGCAAAAGTTTTATTTTATTATATTGTCAAATACTTTATATAAGTCAATATTTTTAAGACTTGCAGAGTAAAGCTGTTATTGTTTCTATAACTTGTTACAGAAAAAATAAATATGTCAATGTAATATGTACATACATACTTATTCAATTAATACATAGTTTCAATCAAAGTTTTACTGTTTTTATATTTCTATTGGGAAATATTTAGTCATCACACTAGTCCCACTATTGCTTATTTTGCATTTTGTGTGGTGTAGGGCAGATGTGTGGACAATTCTTGCACATTCTCTTTGCTTGACAGCACAGTTCTATATATACATGTTCTAGTTCTTATACATCATAAAGAGTTCAAATTACAGCACTCCATCCGTTGTTTTGAAGATACACCTTTGTACATATACACAAATATAAATTAAAGATAAATTGAGTTCTGGTAAAAAAAGAAAATGGATTCTCACAGAATCAAACGAAACTTACATTGAATGTTCAAGATTACAAATAAATGTCATTTGCCAAACTCCAGAACCTTGCAGTACACACCAATACTTACATGCTACATGATCATATTTTTCTGATCCATTCCACACCTTTTCTTTCACAATGCAATCGCATGACCAGAACTAAACTTTATATTTAACCTCTAACTTTTCGTCTTCCCTTTCATCTACCAGGATGGCATCATTGAGAGCATCCGTCGCACTCGTCTTCACTTTGTCCACTGTCTCCTTCCCCATGCTGATGCTGGTCTGTGTGAAGCAAGGATCATAGCAGGCAAACCCCCCAACTCCCCCTCTAACAATGACCTGCTCAATGTACCCTTACTACGATCTCAGGTCAGGGGGTCAAAGGTCATGGCCGCTATCAGGATCTTCAGGTTTGGTAAGTAGATAATACAGGGTACATTAAATTATATAGCGCCCCAGAGCTCCCCCTTTATCAATGGCCTGCTGAATTTAGAGTCCTTTTAAGCAAGATGGGGTAACAAATATTTCTCAAATTTTGAATTTAAATGCAAGGAAAACATGTCCTGTTATGTAAAGATATACCCCCGTCAGGGGGGTTGCCCCTGGACCCCAATTTAATCTTACTAGATTTTTAAAAAGGATTTCATCCTTTATCTCTTTCAGGTTTTCCAGAGAGCATGTTATACCAAGAGTTCAGGTATCGGTTTGAGATCCTGGCTCCATCAGAAGCCAAGATGCCTGAGCCTGTCATGGATGAAAAAAAGGTGAGAATGAGGAGATGATGATGTTGATGATGATGATGATGATGATGATGATGATGATGATGATGATGATGATGATGATGATGATGATGATAATGGTGGTGGTGGTGATGATGATGATGATGATGATGATGATGGTGATGATAATGGTGGTGGTGATGGTGATGATGATGATGATGATGATGATGATGATGATGGTGATGGTGATGATGATGATGATGATGATGATGATAGTGATGAGGATGGTGATGATGATGATGATGATGATGATGATGATGATGATGATGATGATGATGGTGATGATGATGATGATGGTGATGGTGATGGTGATGGTGATGATGATGATGGTGATGGTGATGATGATGATGATGATGATGATGGTGATGATGATGATGGTGATGAGGATGATGATGTTGGTGATGGTGATGATGATGATGATGATGATGATGATGATGATGGTGATGATGGTGATGAGGATGAGGATGATGATGGTGATGATGATGTTGATGTTGGTGATGGTGATGATGATGATGATGATGATGATGGTGATGAGGATGATGATGATGATGATGGTGATGATGATGATGGTGATGGTGATGATGGTGATGAGGATGATGATGTTGATGTTGGTGATGGTGATGATGATGATGATGATGATGGTGATGAGGATGATGGTGATGAGGATGATGATGTTGATGTTGGTGATGGTGATGATGATGATGATGATGATGGTGATGAGGATGAGGATGATGGTGATGGTGATGAGGATGAGGAGGAGGATGAGGATGAGGATGAGGATGATGATGATGAGGATGATGATGAGGAGGAGGATGATGATGATGATGATGATGACGTTAACGACAACAACGATGGTGATGATGATGATGACGTTGATGGCGACGATGATGGTGGTGATGATGATGTGATGATGATGATGATGATGATGATGATGATGATGATGATGATGATGATGATGATGATGATGATGATGATGATGATGATGATGATGATGATGATGATGATGATGGTAATAAGGATATTGATTGTAGTGATGATGCTGTCAATGATTTTGTTGATAATGACGATGATGATGGAGACTAGGAGGAAGAGGAAAAGAGTTAATATTGAACTTCAAATATTAGATCTTCAATCATTATTACTAAGTTTCAGTATACTTTATTCACACATGATATTGCTTATTTTTATAATAAATTTGTGATTCTACCAATTCTAAATTTTGTTTAAGAATATCTCATTCATATAGTAAAGAATACCGTCACTGGTGTTGTCGTCATTAAACAAACAAATATGCATCCTCCCAAAAAGCATTATGTTCTTTAAAGACGATGAACTGTATTTGCATTTTCATTTTAATTCATGTAGGCTGTAGAACTCCTTCTAACTCATCTAGACCTGGACCAATCTTCATACAGACTAGGACTAAGTCAGGTAAGAACTTGAATCAAAATTCCTGTGTTTATGGTTTACATTTTGTTGTTGCAATTCTTAGCCATTTTGTACTGTGTCTACAAAATATATCTTGTAATTTACCTTTACATGTATATTTTGTCAATATTCTTTTCGAAACGTGTTATTGATATATGAGTTTATTTTCATTCCTGTTCAATACATACATATTTTGTGTACATTTAAGATATTTTTGTTTATCATTAGGTTTTCTTCAAGCCTCGTTTTTTTCTTCAAAGGGTACCACCTTCCCATACAGGTGCATCATATGGATTTGTTGACATTGCTGCATGGACGCGCTTGTTCTTTTTTAATTTTTCAATTTCAACTGCATTGTTCATACAGTGTGTATATCTGTTTTGATTGTTTGCAATACCAGTTTAGATATGTATATATTTTCCTTTTCAGGTCTTTGCGAGTCACGTTTTTATTATATTACCTGAACATTATACATGTACACATTTTACCTTCAGCGAGGAGTGTTTAGAGATAGGTGCCGTTCTATGTTTTCAGGTTAAAATGAAAACAGGACATCATTGGAACTCATTGAATATACAGTGAAACCTGTCTATAAAGACCACCCAAGGGAGAAAAGAAAAGTGGTCTTTATTGGCAGGTGGTCTTTATGTACAGGTTCCTTTAGTACATGTTTCAATGAGAAACAATTTTCAAGGGAAACAAAAAATGTGGTCACGGTAGACAGGTGGTCTTTCTATACAGGTAGTCACTACAGCAGGTTTGACTGTACATGCACATTTGTTTGCTGTCTGTGTGCGTATTAAACCCAACATTGCTCATATCACTCCGGCACGTCTAGCACCATGCTCAATCATTCTAAAAATATCATGGCAAAGCTGAATAGCCAGACAGTCCCTTTATCCTCAAGGTCAGATTAGTAATACGGACATGTCCTTAAAACTGACCCTCTTCCCTCGACCATTGCTACAAAGGTACGTCCTCAGAGGCCATCTTAAGGTTTGTTCACATGAGACATGGTCAACTGCAGCTAGCGAAAGCTGATCGAGACGGATAATTTGTTGCCTACGATTTTCCTGGGGCTAACAAAGAATAATAATAATAATATTTAGTTTTTATATAGCGCTTAATACAAATGTCTTTAAGCGCTTTACAAATATACTATTACCCCGGTCATTGGATTCAGTGCTTGCCCGCAAATACTGTGTGCACAATCTCCACTCCCTGGGGAGCATTCCAGCCAGGCGTTACTTGACGCTCAAAAACTGTTTGACCAACAATGACGGTCGCATTCTACCGGGTACCCATTTAACACCTGGGTGGAGAGTAGCAAGTGTAGGTAAATATCTTGCCAAAGGATATTAGTGCCGTGTCGGGATTCGAACCCTCGACCTTCGCATTTCCAGTCAAGCTGAAATGGCTGAATTATATTGATACAAAGTTTGAAGCCACAACCTTCCTCTCGTTATGTTTTGCAGTATCATTTGGGTTTATTGGTTCTAGTCTGAAAGGGGCTTTATGAAAGATTTACCCATCTAACATGATTTGCTCTCAGATAGTGCTTAGACTTGTAGCCATATAGTGGCATGACACATTCTTTAAGCTCAGACTTCCTTTGCTGGTCCCATTCAATAATCTGGTATGTCAAGTCACTTCTAGAAAAGATGACCCTGACGTTTGCTCCATTCTGTTACTTCTAATTAACCAAAAAGTTTCACAAGAGTTCTTATTGTTTTGAAGAACTGTCTTGTTTTTGGAGGCCAAGTGATGCGTGTTTGATGGTCCATTCAGAAGCTTACTGTAGAAATTGGATAAATAAGTTGTGGTTTCTCTGCAAATTGAAATATTAAAGTTTAACTTTGTGGGAAATGGAATGTTTACATGATTGGTATAGGTGATTTGGAAACATTTTAGGTGAGTATATTGTTTGAACCTGTTTAAACGGTGGAATTAGGAATGCCTTTCTCTTTTCCTTCCAATATGATGTTATATTGACAGTTTCAAAATTGACCGTTTAGATATGAGATTTATATATATATTGTAATATTGGATATGATAAATATAGCAGTTGAGGGTTGTCAATGTTCAAATGACACCTTGTGCAAATCTTTTGCATGCAACAGATTTGACTTATCAGGAAAAATCCTTGCTTTGGAGCTGAAAACTATTAAAAGACATGTCCTTCAGTTATATTTGAAAGCACTGGACAAAATTGGTAAAGTTATGAATACCTTCACATCAATATACATTGTGTATATTCCAATAATAGAATAATGCGATATGATGGTATCCACAGTGGTTGACTCATGATGATCCCCTCCATCAACACCTGTAATACTGCTCTCTCTCTCTCTCTCTCTCTCTCTCTCTCTCTCTCTCTCTTCCCCCTTCCTCTCTTATGCGACCCTCTCTTTTTCTCTCTTTCTCTCTCTCTCTCTCTATATATACATGTATCTCTGTCTCTTTCATTTCCTCTCTGTTACTTATCTCCTCCTTTCTCTAACTCTCTCTCTCTCTGTTCATTTCCCCCACTGTCTTCCTATTTCTCTCCACCTCTCTTTCTCTCTCTTATTCCCCCTCACCCTCTCTGTTTTTCTATTTTCTGTCTCCTTTTTCTGATACTTCCTCCTCCCTCCCCCCCCCCCCCTTTCTCTCTCTCTCTCTCTGACTCTCTATCTCTCTCACTATCTCGCTCTCACTCTCTCACACTTTCTCTCTCTCTCTCACTCTCTCTTTCTCTCTCTCTCTCTCTCTCTCTCTATCCAACTCTCTTCCCTACACCACTCAAGCAAGACAATTTTTTGATTGGATTTCCCTTTTAGAACCACTTCCCTTAGATCTGTAAGGTTGATTGATTCTTAGTGAGTATCTGTTTCCTATCTTAATGTGTGGGAGATTCGCATAACCCACCTGTTTTCAAGAGGGGGACCATTGCCCCCCCCCCCCCCCCCCGACAGACTTCCATGTCCCCTTTGATATGTAATTATTGGTATGAATCAGTTGCCCTTGTCCTCATGCTTCTGCATTCTATTTCAATTCTAAGCTCCTTATACAACCTCGATGACCCATAATCATTTTCCATTGTAATAGTAGTGTAAAATAAATGAGTTAATCATCTCATAGATTGAAATATCAATTTTTTCTTCATTCTAAATAGTCACCCTTTTAATATGAGTATATGAACACATAAAGAAGTTTTTAATTCATTTTGAAAGGTCTCTCTTTTACAAATACTTGATAGCTTAATCGCTTTTCTTTTCAAGGTCTAGACTCACGGAGAACTCATTTTGTGTACGTACATAGGTATATATCAGTATGTTTATTATAAGAGAAATGTTATTGTTACAAAAGAATGTTATGTAGCAAACAAGGGTATTAATCACTACATATTTTGTTGTCTGTCATGCGGTGTTAATCAGCCTAACAGACTGTCAATCACCCGGCATTGCTCAGCTTGTATCCAGCTCATTACTTTCTCTTTTGCACTTGACTTCGAGGAAGGGAATAAATTGCGTCTGTCAACTGTGAGGATTTCCCACCTTTCGTCGGTGGGCAGGCAGCTGTGAGGGGAAACACGGTGGAATTGTGGCTTCCACAACTCCCTCGCTTGGTTATTGGGCGTCAAGTGAAATGAATAAGGGAGGGAAAATACTTCTGGGGTCCCCCTATTCCATCATTTTGAAGATTTTTATCTTGTGGGAAGGACAAGGCTTGGTACATGTTTTCTTTTAATTTGAGACTCTTTGGGTGAATTTAAAGGGGCTTGATTGCCTTTTTGTGTGTAAACTTCATAGCCCAAATTATTGGAAGTTGATAGAAACTAAACTGTATTCTGTTTGGTATTCATTGATGGACATTTTATCTCTGTTATAAAAGGATTTATAAGAATCTGCTTGGTTCTTGCAGACAGTCTGTTAATTTGAGAGAAGAAGTAACTAAAACACCCTGTTTCTCCTCCAATTGTGAACTGCCATGTTAGTGAAATAAGTGAATTTGTGTGTTACAAAACTTTCCAGGAGGGTGTTGTTTATGAATCACTAGAGGATATCTTTGCTCATTAGGTCTGTCAGTAAGATGATTTATATCCACTCACACTTCAATCACACTCTGATTTTATCTACTCTTTGACTGTGTGTGTGTGTGTGTGTGTGTGTCTCTCTGTCTTGTTGAATACGCTCTGATACCCTATGTCTTCAAACCCTTTCTTTATGATGTACAAACACACAAGGTGCTATTCTACCAGTGGGCCACGCCCCTTCCTTTACCCTTCATGATGCTACTCAAACTCTTTGAACTTTAGATACACCCTTCCTCCCACTCTCTCATTACCATGACAACCTTTCCTCTTCCCCTGTCTTGTCTGAAAACTTATAGGGGGGAGGCCAGATTTTAAACCTTGTCCAGGCATGACGCAGCAAACCCCAAACTTAAAAACAATGAAGGTTAACCTAATGCCTAGTGAGAGTTGATAAGTACAAGAAAAAAAAACATACCTAGTCTTATCACTATGTGAAGAAATGTGAAGCACACAGGGGTTTTTTCTCATCTTTTTTCATAGCAGCAATTAGTTCTAAGAAAGTGCTTTTAACTGCCTATCATCAGACACTTATTTTTATGCCATGTGGGCCAAACATTAATTGCAGACGTCCAATTCTAGATCTTCTCAACACATGAATATGTAATACATGTATGTATCCCCAAATCACTTCTGTGACCAATATCCATTACAAACTGAGGAGCTGTGTGGACTAAAGGCCTGTCTTAATCAGACCGAAGTTGCAAAATTACCCGCTATTTAACTAGCCCGATCTCAAATTAACCAGCTACATGTAAATTGCATCCTCATCAGCCCGCAGTTGCAATTAGCGGCCTATTTGGTCGAGAAAATAGCCCGAGAAATATTTTGTTTTGTTTCCAAAATAGCCCTCTATTTCTCAAATAGCAGGCTAATTTGCACTTTTGTGATGAGCGTATCGGTCTGGTGAAGACGCAATGTCGGGGAAAATATCCTGAGTCTGAAAAAAGTGGGTTATTGTGCAACTTTGGTCTGATGAGGACAAGCCTACCCTAACCCCTACCCCACCCAGTGCCTGACATTACCCTCTTCCTCTTCCTGTACCCTCTCCTATCGTCCATTAGGAGCATGCGCTGTGATGTCCCTGCGCTATCAACCATTCTGTAACAAAAAGTTCTGCAGAAAGTCAGAACCTTGTAAGATAATTTGGCTTTCCCCTACACTATCCCACCTCTCCACTCTCCCCACCTCTCCACTCTCCCCACCCCTCCCATCTTTCTTCATGGAGTGTACACGCTGATGTCTCTGAGTCTATTTATACTCTTCTACAACCCAGAAGTTGAGCAGAAACTTGGTGCTTTGAGGACTATATATGTAGCTTCCCCCACTCATACCCCTACCACACCCAGTACCCCTCCCCCTCCCTTCTTCCCCCTCCCTTCTTCCCCCTCCCTTCTTCCCCCTCCCTTCTTCCCCCTCCCTTCTTCCCTCACCATGACGAGCATGCACTGTAATGCACCACGAGTTAACCCAGGGGTGTAAGAGCCAATTTCCTCCTCCCCAGTAATAGCTTGTAGGTCATAATTAAGCGCTAACCTGGTTGCCCCGTTAGGGGGTCTGCTAAGCCAAACAAGCGTGAGGGAGAAATCAGTGCTTGGGTTCATATCACGTTCTTAAGGATTGCTCTATGTAAACGGGAGCTCGAGGAGACTTACACTAGGATATTACTTATGGATTTACATGTGCTATTTCTTTGATGGATACTAAAAGGAAAGTTGAGAACTTATTCTGGTGAGTGAATTATAAAATTAATTGTAGGTCTACTTGCATCAATCATTTCCATCTTTGTAAATGATATATAATTTGGTAATAAGTAACCATTGACTGATTCTCAATGTTTTAATTTAGGCAGCAATATCTTGATTATACTACGAGGCACAAATTAAGGTCCTGTTTTGATGAGAATGTGTTAATTAAATAAATCTAAGCGATTTTGTTTTTATCTTTTAAGAGTTGCTTTTGATGCAACAAATCATTTTTGAGAGCATGTTAACCTTCTCTGGTGTATTTTAGTAACAGTTGCATCTAGTGTTATAACTTATAGACTGTAATAAATCATATTGCCAAGTGAACATTCAAGTTTGGTGTCTTATATGTACTTCTTACTTTCCAATCCATGATTTATTCCTGAACACATGGTGAACCATTAATCATCATTTTATGTTCAAGGTTGAAAAGACTCCAGCTACAAATCAACCATGAATCTTAACCTCAGCAAGTATATTTTGACAGTTATTTGAGAATACTGTACTATTTCATGGTTTTAAAGACCAGTTCCTGTGTTGTATTACATATAATGAAATAATAGAAAACACTATTGTTTAGGTCTCTCTCTCTCATTTTGAAACAAGAAAACTGTAATTTTTATTGAGATAATGTCTACCACAAAGTTCATGTCAATGTATGGGAATTATGATTAGATTACTTTCAATTTATGAGGCCATATACAGGTAATCATAGAAAATCTGATTTTATTTGTCATACAAGTTTCAGAGGTTTTACATGTAAGATTGCTGTTAACATCTGCATGTAAGTGAATTTAATATGACTGTTATTTATTTATCACAAAGTTAATCAAGAGGTGCATATTTTTCATGCGTTGAAGTTCAAAGGACGTTATCAATTATAATGAATTTGACACTGGTCGGGTGTTTACCCCATGACAGGTGTTGTCAATCACCAGGATTAGACTTTGGTTTTATGACCAATAGACCTTATGTAATGCCTTGCCTTTCCCTCACCTGACTCTCCGAGTATTTCTTGAAAGCCTTCGGGTTTGCTGTGTGCGGACTGCATAGTACATCCATGGTATTTTCACAAAATCTGGTGTCAGCGAATTATGGCCTTCTGCACATGGAAATTAACTGACGGACCCACCCACTTTAAACTTTTATTACCCACCTCAAAGGACAGCCTTGACTTTCATCTCATTGCAAATAATCTGATACAAAGTACATTTAAAATGCAATGCCTTCTTGTGAGGCTGTATTAAACCAAACAGGACTTTCTTTGATTTTAATGGACAGTTTATCAATGCATATTGAAGATTGAGTGCATATTCAAAGACATTTCAAAACCTCAGTGAAGGAATCTTTTTTACTTTTTCAGCATTTCATTGTCTTAAAATATACTTTTTTGTTCATAGGAAACCCTTCTGAATTTGTTGCTGATATTTTCAAAGTGAGATTCAGAAGAACTTTGTTTTGTATAAATTAACATCTTTTTTATATTCTTTTAGCTTTTTAGAGTAATTCATTCTTCTTTGTCTTTTTCACTGTTTTACAGTTAACAAGTGATACACTTCATGTGTGAAGCATGTTCTTATTGATTTTGTTGCTGGAGTACATAGGTCAATGATATATTTACGACTTCACAAGGCCAGGTGTTTACATTGTGTTGACTACTTCAAGGTTTACAACTAAAGATTAGCCATATATGACAAAGGGTAACAACTTGTGACTCATTGATATATTTTTTTTCTCCCATTGATGATGGCCGTTGTTTAGGACTGTTTGCAAACAAGTTCAGTTCATTGATTGCCCGCCAAATTTGCTTCTCTCACCTGCATCCAAAATCAACAATAGCGTGTTATGATTTGGCTATTATACACTTAAAGAGTATGATCCGGGGACTTGAATGGGCCGTTTTTATCTGAGGACACAGGAACTGTTACCTTGGTAACTACCAACTGATGTATTAATTTATGTATAGCATATACCCTTGTAGTTGTTTTACCAGACTGCTAAGAAAGCATGTGTCTGCTTACAAGTAAGCAACCAAAGGACTGAAGTCTTTAAGTCCTCTCCAAGGGAATTGTTAATGAGGATTAATGCCTTACCAAAGGGCACTAGTTAGCACATCGACTTGGTTTTGAACCCATGACCTCACGATTACGAGACCAATGTTCTGCCGCTGAGCCATCACGCCTGCATGGTGAAGTGCTAGGAGAAATTCTTGGTAATATGATGCTACGGTACCTGTGTTTCTGGTTTGTGAATATGAGTGATGGCGAACTGCGTAGGAAAAGGACAGACTGATCGAGGATTAAGGATAATTGTGGATTGGTGTGATATTTATGTATCTGTGATTTTTGAAAGGACATTTTGACTATGATTTTGGAAACCGGTTCTGTTTCAACATTATCTCTTGCTCTGACTTTTTGAGAGGGTTTGAACTTTGAAAAGGATTGACAAGGTATTATCTTCTTGGGAAATTGAAAGTGAAAATGAAGAAACTTGTTTACCTTTGATTACTTGAGCTTTGTAATGAATACTTTGTGGTTCTGATGTTGGGAATGACTGATTTGTCTTATAACAATGATATTGATTTAAGATTATCATTAATCATCATTTTTTATAGGGTGCACGTATATTCATCCCAGGGGATGCTCAAGGCACCAGGTACAAAGTACTACATACCTTCCCTTTACAGCTGCCCTACATGTATGTACAAGGCAATGTATGCATTCAATGATTTCTTTGACCTACATGTACCAGGTACCCAATTAATGCTCTTGGGTTGAGAGTGGCAAATGTAGACTATTGTCTTGTATTTGTCCATGAAGTGATCATGAATCCAATAACAAATTTATTTTATAACCCATTGACTACTGTATTCTCTAGTCACCATAGACTTAATACAGGGAACATCTGGTTTTTGCTCTGGTAACATTTCCTTTGGGCTGTAGTCGCTGTACTCTTCATCACTACAGAGTATGGATCATTAGAATTGCAATAGAGAGTTCTAGGTTAGGTTAGGAGATATAGGGTACGATTTAGACATTACTGATATCAGCCAATTTGAAGAGCCTTTATCTATAGTGATTAAAACTTTTGAAAATTCTTAAGTTTCTCCTGTTTTTGTCCAATTTTATTCAAACTTTTATTCAAACTTTCACCAGTCTACTTCTCTGATTTTACTGCTTTCCTAGCCCTCTAGAGTATTTTGCTATCAGTGTTGGATTTACCTTGAATAACTCAGAAGGATACCAAAGGGAAAGATATAATTATCAAGGAGGTTACCCATCACGTCTCCTCATTTCAATAACCTGGAAGTAATAACACCTCAAGTGATTATCTTCAAAGGGCACAATATGCATCTTCCTTGTTCTCTTCCTCTCTCTTGAAATGGGCGAGTTCAGAAATAAACAGTATAGTATTAATGACTGCTTTGAGAGAAATAGTTGTTTTTATAAGCTCAAGGGAAGGTTAGAATTGTGCTATTACCCGAGGCGTGCCGAGGGGAATAGCCCAATTGTAACCTTCCCGAGAGCGTATAAAAACAACTATTTCTCGAATATTAAAGCAGTCATTAATACTTTTATATGCCGAAAACAAAAGAGTCAACTAATGACACCACCTTGGCCTTTCTCTAGTTTATCTGCACGGTTGTTTTTTATGAGTGTATCTTTGAGAGTAGACTAGATCTAGATTCTAGTCTAAGCAAGATATTTTTACATTTTGGGGGTGGGCCGGCCCTGTGGGGAATATGGAGAAGAACCTGCGCTTTCATATGACACCTCACTTATTGAGTATCACCTTCAGGATCACAACAGATTATAAAGGTTTGAATCTCAAATTGAAAAAAAAACTTGACCTTAACACACAACATGCATCGGGTGCGCGATCAGTCACCCTGACAACTGGATCTATTTTCGTATCTTTGAGAGTAGACTAGATCTAGATTCTAGTCTTAGCAAGATATTTTTACAATTTTGTGGGTGGGCCGGCCCTGTGGGGAATATGGAGAAGAACCTGCGCTTTCATATGACACCTCACTTATTGAGTATCACCTTCAGGATCACAACAGATTATAAAAGTTTGAATCTCGAATTGAAAAAAAAACTTGACCTTTTTTGCATGGTCGCGGAATGCACGTAGACTGCATAGGGAATGCATTGCGTACAATCTCTATGGAAATAATTTTAACACACAACATCGGGTGCGCGATCAACACCCTGACAACTAGATCTATTTTCGTATACAGTCTATACGTCTACGCTTTTTCAGCAACTAAACGAACATGTTTATGGATAATTTCACGTACCCTTTTTGTTGTTCTTGCTGTCAGCGAGTCTTGCATTTGATAAGTTGAAATCTTGGGAGAGATTCTTGAGCCATTTTTGTCTTGTTTGGAATTGTCTTGTCTTGTATGAAAATACCGACCAATTTTTCGCACACGTATGGTATCTTCGATCGCTCAAACCATTTTTTAACATGTAAACCTATGGGGTAACCATGGAGACTGAACTATTTTTTTAATAACCATGGTTATTAAAAATATTAAATGTTTTATGCATGGTTACCGGGAATTTTACAGGAACAGTTGAAGTTTATGAATGCAATTTCGACCAATCAGATGGCTGGATTACTTAAGTGAGGTATATATAACAATGAATATCCACTGGTTCAATTAGAATGGGGATGACATTGTAATGAAAAGGGCTTCGAGTCTTGGGTAAATGTAAGGAACATGAAGTGAGGAAGATGCATTATTTATTGAGGGTTGGAAGTGATGGATGGATGAATAGTATTAGAATCACCTGTTTAGAGCCCGTAGGCTTCAATTGTGTGATGATATTTTTTTTACAATTTGATAAAAACATTAGAATACAATAATACATGTGAAATCAAACATTACTTGAAATAATAAAATAAAAATAAAGTTAATGCCTTTCTAGCTTTGAACAGATAATAATGTTTTTGATTTATGGTGATAAAATCGAATTTAGAGGGAAGCTTGCTTGATATAATTCTGATTCGATGATCATAGAGAAATAGGATACTTGGGCCAGCAAAATACAGACTAACTGATGGAAACCATTCTCTATAAGTTTAGATTGATTTCATGAGAGTGGATTTCTCATCACTGAAACAAAGTTAACCTTTAATTGAAAAGCATGCAATATATAAATTACACCATCATGCAGTAAAATTAATCTTCATAGAAATAAAAATAAAACGGACGCAGAGAATTTGTATCAGTCGCCATGGAAACCAGATATGTTAGGTTAAAAGTCAAAATGGCTGCCATTCCCCCACTGCTAGTTTTATGTCTTATTACAACTATGTACATGTATATTGTTATGCACTCATCTGATTAGTTTCATATTGCTACCCATTATACAGAATTATTGCATAAGTAGATCAAACTTCATATACAGTACATGTATACATATTGTCAATGAGAAACAGTGTTTGTTTTTTTACTTTTGAATTATAGATCATCTTATATTTGCTAGAGGTCAGTGGTGTTTTATTGGGGCTTAATGGCTAATTACCATGGTAACATATGTCCTATGAGATCCTGTCAGGTGTTAAGAGGCAGTTGCCAAGGTGATTTGTAGTGTGGAGTATTAATAATTTACTAAGTATTGCGTAGATATTGGCTTTAGTACATTAGGGGTGTCATAATATGCATGTCAGGGCATAATAAATAGAACAATGGCAAACCTATTTACAAGCACCTAAAGATTTAGTCCAGATTCCGTCCGTTTTTTAAAATAATTTTTGTGTTCTTCAATCATCTGTGCTCCTTCCTCACACGCATCCCTCACAGATTGCGCGACCTGGTTCAGCGTTGAGGGTGTGTTATTTTCTCAGCTGATTGGGCGCGCAACACGGAATCAGTCCAGGCAGTAGACTTGATTTGAGCCTTCTTATGCATGTATCAGACTGACTTAAATTAGGTTCATATGACAATCTCTTAACTTTAAGTTAAGAACACGGTTTTAAACTTCTAAGTTATCTTGCAGTTAAGGACTAGCTGTGCAGACATACTTGAGGTTATGAAACTTTGAATTTACTTGAAGTTATAAACCATGAGTCATCTAACATGTAAGGTTAGCGCAATAATTACAAGCAGCAGGGGGTCTTCACTTGAAGTTACACGCTGTTTGGATGAAATTAACTTGGAGGTTATGCCAGCTTGGAGTTGGAATGAATTCTTTTTGAGATAGTGGATCAATGTTTTGCAAACTTAAAGGCAGGCTTTACTACTTCAGCTAGAAGGTATTAGACCACCCAGCGAGCCAGCGAGGTCACTTTGACAGGTGGCTATCTCATTAACTCAGCTCTCATTTAACATAAGAATAAGAGGATCATGGGGGACCAACAGGCACCGATTGGGGAAGTTTTCTATATAGAGGGAGCAAGTAGCTACAAGTAGGACAGTGTGCCTTTAAAGTTTAAAACTATGACCGGTCCTTTATGAACATAACTTTTGTCTGTATTGACATCTGAAGGCAAGATATATGACTTGCTACCTATACACCGCCGTGTCCTGGGATGTCCTGAGAGGGAGGATGTGGGGGATTAGGACACCCCTTCCAGACTCCCTCCCCCCCCCCCCCCCCCCCCCCCAATCAATTTTTTTCCCTCTCTCTGGGCGTTTTTGGAATTAATTTTAGAGCCTTGTCAACAAAAATCACAAGAATGATTGCCCTTTAATATTTAAAATTTAGAAAATTGTAGGCTGACTTTTCAGCAACATGTCTGATCCCTCCCCCCCCCCCCCCCCCCAAAAAAAATACAAATTACAAAAAAATGGTCTGGGAACACATCTACCTGCATCAGATATGATTCAAGTTGTACAAATTCAATTCCAATGCTTAGAAGGTATGAAGAAGCCAGATTCCTGGTAGAAATAAGGCATGTACATGTATGAGGTCTATAGTCTCTCCTCAAGAGAGTACAAATCACCGCCCTCTGGAAAGCCTCCATCATCCATCCATGAGACTGCATTTAATTAATTGATATTTTATCATACAGAGCTAATGACCTGCTGGCTCTCACCAGATGGCATGAAAGATTGATTCCCTGTTAATCTGTAATGGCCATCAAAACTAAAACATGGGCGTTTCATTTATAGTTATACATGGAACTCTGTGCTATTGCCAGCTTGTTACAGCTACAGCTTGTACATATTGCCTGCTATTTGCTCACTTCTTTTTAAAATCTTAGATATTGGGACTGCATAGCTGACCAATATGAAAGATGTAAGCCTATATACCTGTATTTGAATTGGGTCATTCCAGCATCAGATGAGGTTGATTGATAGAGTTTAGCGATTTTTACATGAGACAAAAATAACTTATTACTTTTTTACATCAATTTTGAACAAGTACTATGCCAAAGGTTTTTAAATGAAATCAGATTTGACTGAACTTGCCCTATCCATGGTATGACTACCTTTTCCTTCAGCACATAAATTCATAAACTTTTTATATTTTTGTAAAAGTGCTTGAGTGTATTGAAAAGTTTAGGTCTGTGGGCACTCACGTATTTCATGAAGAAATATTCATGGAATGTCTTATTGCCCGCATTAGTAACTTTCTCCCTCCAATCCCCTATGATTGATGCCTATTTCAGGCGAATACCACGCTTGTCATTTATACAAGTCCATTTACATTGCAGAAAAACCCAATTTGAGAAACCATCATTTTTTAAAACTACTATTAACACTACTGTCTACTGGAAAAATCCCATCAAACCCATCCGTGTTTGCTTATTCTGTGTATGTTTTTTTTTTGTGTATGAGTTGTGCGCATGCACCTCTAATTGTTGCTGCTCTTCATGCATTGACATGGAAGGGAAGAGAGTCATATGACCAAAAGTGGGGAAAATCCACCAATGCTTTTGAGTGGAAGCATTTACACTGCCTAAATCAGTCGTTTTATATTTTTTTTAAACACTCCAACAGTGGGGTTTTTCATTTTGTTTATTGGTGGTTGCCTAGCAACTTCAGATAAAACTCTGGAATGTGAGAAAAGCTGATGGTTTTTGCTGGCAGTGTAAATGGAGCTATTTTCTGTTTTTATGCCTCCCACTCAAGCTTCATCAGATGCTCAGCTAGTTTCGATGCATGCGAATTATTACCAAAATACGAATTAATTTGTCTTAAAGGGCAATCCAACATTTGTAATAAGATTAATTATATGAATGCAGAAAAATAAGAAATACTATAATAAATTTCAGTTTTTCTCCTATCCGCCTTCTACCTATCATGGATAGCATATTATTATACATGAAGGTCCTCTAAAGAGAAAAGACCTTCATAAATTTTTAGAGAGCAAAAAGGAGAATTGAATTGTTGGAATGAATGGGAAAATTGTCCGCCACTACATCACAGAGACATTACTAATTCAGCCCATTTGAAGAGCCAGCACATGATATAGTGATTACAACTTCCAAAAAATTCATCATTTCTCATATTATTTGTTCATTCAAACTATCCCCAGTCTACTGACTTCTCTGATATAGCGTTGTTTCCTATTAAAATTGGATTTCCCTTTAATTCTTTGCAGCCAACAAAGTGAACTCTAGAGAAAAAAGAAATTAATTGAGCAATTACTTATTACATCATCTGTTACTTATAATGAGGGATTGCATAACCAGTGCAACTACATTGCCAGTTGCATTTATGGTACATAGGGTCTTGTATTACAAGACTAGCTCAGATATGAAAGTGATGTTTTCATCCAAAGGGAAACAACCCTTGGAGCAGTGTATTGTGTTTCCAGCATCATATACTGTGGAGTCAGCTCAGATCAGGGATGCAACACGTGTGTGTATAAAGCCTGTACAGAAATCCATACAACCAGAAATCAATCGCTGGAAGATGAAAGGACAGAACTGACTGGACCATTGTTTCCCAAATTGATTTATCTCCAAGGATGTGAATGAAGTTTGTCAAATTCTTAGCCTTGGTGGAGGAGTTGTTGGCACTGTATGTGGAACCAGTTTAGGAGTCATCTTCATTGATCTTTAGGAATAGGAGTGTTCTCTGCAAGATGATCACCTGCATGACCATTTGTGTCGTATGCATAGATGGACATTGGATATAATTTGTAGATGTGCAGGATACAGTGAACACATGTGGAATGGGAATTAGGATCAGGTATAAAATTCATTCTGGAGATGATTTTGATTATCCTCACATTTGGACAGAGATAACCAGAGAATGTAATTTCATGATTTGAGCTACGTACTTCAACCATCACTCATCTGATTCTTCAATGTTTTCAGCATATTTGGTTTTCTTTTGTCCACCGGTTGATAATTCAACTGCAAGTATTAGCATCTGATTCTGAGTGAGAGTTACCTGGTAGTTTGTGATGTTATCATATTTGAAGATGATATTGTTTGTTGAATGTTTTTTTCATTTGGATGACCTGCAACAAAAGAATGTCATGATCATATAATTCCACAGTTGGAGGCTACTTCAATGATCCGGCACCTGATTCTTCAAAATTTGACGTGTATTTGATTTGTTGAGTGTACAACAGTTGACGTTGTGAGTTTTGCAGATGAGGATAATGTTGAAGGTCTTCACATATTGACCAAGATCGATGAGCAAGGAATGCGATAATACATAATTTGCACTTGATCTCATCCAATTTCATCTTCCGATTCTTCAGTATGTTACATTGAGTTTCATTGTTGTGTAACAGTTACTGCTGTGATTGTGAGCAAATATGTTAATGTGTTACAAAACAAAACTTGAAGTCCAGTGCCAACTAATCGGGACAATGTGTGAAAGTTACTTTACTCTAAAAGTGCTTTGAATTTTCAGTGGGGAGAGAGCAGAAAGTGTGTCAGCAGCGCCTACAACCCCACGCTGCTATATTGTCAACCATTCTGAAGACCTGTTCTTTAAACTTCCATGCAGGATATTGCCATATTTTAGTGTTTTAGGGTATCTCTGCGTCCAGGAAGAATGCGAAATGGAGCTACTCTTGCATTAACTGTATTTTGACAAAACAGAAACAGGAGCCATTTTTTTGTGTGAATGAGATGTATTTCCTTCAGGTTGACATCCTTTGATATTGCTTTTCATTTGTCAAATGGTGGATATTTCCTTATATTTTGGTAGTGGAAGTGGTTAAGATCTTTGACATCCTCATTTGCAGGAAGGTGATATTAAACCATTTTTTCCCTCTCTGTGGTATAAACTAGCATCTACAAAACAGAAGTCTTGTCATGGAACTTCCTGTAGATTACATCATGTTTACTGTTTTCCTCCCAACTTTTAAATAATTCAGAATTATCCTTTTCTGTCATGAAATTGCAGTGTGAAGACAGAGTGTCACTAAAAAGCGGATTGGTATCAAACTTCAGGTTAATGATGCCAATGACCACCAGCAGCACAGCATGTGACCAGG